>JAQPPZ010016237.1:0-75387 GCA_028583015.1 Wollemia nobilis
CTAGATAAATAAAGAGCTTCTTAAAAAGCCTACAGTGCAATCACCACAAACATCATTCATCCATTTCAATTTGCATATCATAAAGACATCTAAAACATTTGAATTCATCATAACATCTGCATTCATCAAAATAAATAAACATGCATAACAAAAAAAAAATCACATCATCACATGTACAAATCCAAAAATAAAACAGGTATATATATATATATCATCAAAAATATGCCCGTAGGCTACAAAACCGGTCCTCAGACCCCACAAGCATATCCAAAACCCAACCTAAGGCGTCGACCACCATGATCACGCAGGATCGGTGCGACGGGAACTACCCCCCATGGTGTGGGTCCGACGGGACCCTGCAGGGTGGCTACTGCTAGCCCCCGCATCATGCCTACTACCACCCCCCTCATCTAACCGCCTACGACGAGATGAGGCTGACTGCTCAGTCAAGCTATCCCTCGTCCGTCGAGAAGATCTACTGATCGAAGGCTCATGGAGCCGCCCGCCAAGGCGGATGACCTCCCTCTCCAAGTCTATCCGGTAAAGACACCACTCTACCTCTCGTCGATGATAGATAGACAAGGCATCATCGTGCTATGCCAAAACACCATCCTGCTCAGCCAACTGAGCCCGTAGAAGATCCCTCTCCAGATCCCGCATCCGCAGTAGCTCTGTAAGTCGCACAACCTCACCGCCTACATCCGACCCCACCTCCTCTGTACCTACCAAACGCATAGGACTCGCGGGGGACAGTAGCCTGCTCAGGCTCCAACTGCTCCTCCACATCCTGCATGTCCGGCTGCTCCGAAACACCCAAGTCCACATCCTCATCTCCCACATCCACCATGTATGCATCATCCAACGGCCCCCCCCAATCGCCCCCTGCCGCCTCAGCATCCTCCACTGCCACCTCCGTGCCTCCCAGTGGACCCTCTCCTCTCCAGTGCCACAATACCCACCACGAGTCATACTCAGTGGTAGTATCGACGTCATCCAAATCCAACACCTCAATCATCGCATCTGACTCCTTGCCCAATGGCACGAGGACCGGTGGCTCCAGATCCCTCTCATCTCCATGATGCCGATATCCTACGGGCTCACCAGGAAACCCCTGGCGCACCCCAAACTGTCGTGTAACCCGGCAGTACGGAAAGAACTCATGCTCTGTCCCATGCTGCCCAGTCAACCATCGCTCCCTCCGTACCCGTCGGAGCCACTCTCCAGCCTCAGGCCAGGCTGGACAGTCCCGATAGGGATGCCAAAATACCTCCCCTGGAGTGAGCCATGAAAAGGCATCAATGTAGTGCTCAACGGCACCTGCCCATCGTCGACTCTGCCCCTGCTCCGCAGACCGTCACCACAAAGCCGCATAACCAATCTCCTCATCCTCCATCGCCACCCGAGTTGTCCATGGTAACCCGGTAGGCCTCTCAACAGCTATGTGCTGCCAACCCCAGCACTGCAACAAAAAACTACAACTGACACCCTCCCGCTATCGACAGCGGACCCCCGTACGCCTCCTCGTAAATTCGTGCCAACAAAGTCTGTCCCCATCTCGGAATCAATGGTGCCTCTATCGAGCACTCGCTAACTCGCCACACCAAATCCAAGCAGGTTCCACGGGAACCTCGTGCCCGACGAATGAGGGGAGAAGAATGTTAGAAATGAGGCCCATCAAGAATGCGTGCCTCACTCCTAACACCCCCCTCTCCTTCCACCAGCTAAAAAAAATCCCGCCAGCCTGGAAATCCACTTCGGCTGTCTCCACTGGGTCTGCTACACCCAACTCCCCCCCATGCCCAAAACATCTTGTAAGTATAGCAGTCCACTGATCAAATGGAGATGTCCTAATAGGCAGACCATCTATCAAAATCCGAAGCAACCGATAGACGTCCTCAAGAGTCATAGTCATCTCCCCTGTCGGGAGATGGAAATTATTAGTCTGCGGATCCCAAAGCTTGATCAGGGCCGTCAGATAGGCCTGATCCGAAACCACAGGCTCCAGTCGAGCCACCTGCTTGAGCCCAAGGGCATCAAGCCATTCCCAGTCATCATTGGTCAATGCCAACCGCGCCTCAGTAAAGGCAGTGGGTACACGGTACCGGCTCCTAACAACCTGCAAGCAAACAAAAAAAAATAATAAATAAATAAATATAACAGATCAAATTTTCAGTTCTAGGGTTTCTAACCTTAACTGTTAAACAAAAACATCACAAAAAATCTTAAAATTTTGAAAAGCGTCAACACCAAAAACAATGCATTAAATTAAAGCAAAATAAACCCTAGGGTCACTTACAGGTCTCGCCTCGGCTCCGCCGCTCGAACCAATTTGTGCACTCATGATGGCAGAGAGAATTCCAAGCAGCGCTTCGCTTCGCAGAATTACCTCCTCCTCCCAGAGCTCCAAAATCGCAAGAAAAAAATGACACAAATGAGCCCAAAATCAAGTTTTGGCCATTAAATAGGCCTTTTGCACTGGAATTCGTCCTTGACTGGGATGAGCGCTCTGATCAGCGCTCGTCCCACCCAGGGATGAATTCTCCAGCTGGAATTCGTCCCACCCAAAGACGAATTCAGGCCAGCACAAAAAAAAAATCAACAAAAATGACTAAAAATGCACTAAAACAAACAATAAAATTGCCTGACAGGATTGCAAATGCACCTGACAACATGGGCATACAAAATCGAAATCGAGGTCACAAATTATCACTATCCTACTCCCTAAGAAGGCTACCATAGCCGGACCGCTCCACGGGAAGATATATTTTTGACAATTTAATCCCAAAATGGTGTCACAAAAAATAACAAAACAACAAAAAATGCAACACAAAACAAACAATAAACATTGCCACACAAGTGCTCTTGCACTTAACCTCTTGGCATAGCAAAATTGATGTCGGGGTTTGCATTGTCACTATCCTACTCCCGAAGAAGGCTACCATAGCTGGACCGCTCCACGGGAGGACGGATTGCCGACAATTCAATCACCAAATGGTGTCATAAAAACAACAAAAACAGTATAAAATTCAACAAAAACATAGCAAAAACAATTCCGGACACAAGTGCTCTCGCACTTAGCCTCTAGGCAAAGAAAATCGATGTCGAGGTCCAAATTATCGCTCTCATAATTCCCCAAGAAGGCTATCATAGCCGGACCACTCCACGGGAAATAGGTTTTCGATGATTTCACCTCATTATGACATCACCAAAAGGGTTAACACCCACCAAAAATAGGTCCATATGTTGAAAAAAAATTGCACACGCTAAACGGTAAACCCTCTAAAGTCAACCTTGCACAAGTCATCTTAGGTCAAGCGACTCGTCGCTTCTCTCATGAAGGTCATCCCCTCATCGATTCGTCGCTTGAGGGGGTAGTCACACTTAGTCACCAATCAACAATCACACACCCAATTAAGGAAAACGACATGCATTCAAAGAATCATTGACAAAGACAATCACGCTCCTGCTTGGGGCAGTAAACAAGCAACAATCAAATCAATCAAACACTTGGAATTTCGTGAATCATGAACACAAGGTTCCCCCTGAGGATAAAAACGCCCTTCACTTGTTCATGACTGATCAATGTCTAAGTTCAAGTCACACCTCACCAAAATAGGTTAATACTTGAAATCAAATTCCTTAGCTCGTCAGAAGCAAGGATTCAAGAATGCATGCCCTTTCCATACTTAGGGCATCAAAATTTGGTTAGGTTACCAAGAAACCCTAATCATTAGTTCTTTGGTTATCTATTTTTGCTCAGCACTGCATCACTCGTAGCGCTTCCCAAAAAGGGGCATCTATAGACACCAAAACAGCACCAATCCAATTATGTGACTGCAAACACTGATCGCTTTGACAAACACAGCCCCCATGGCAGCCCTTAGAGGTTAAAAAATGGTCTTAACCACTTTCATAGCAATTTTGTAAGGTCAAGAAGCAATTTGGCACACTTGGACACTTTGCCTAGTATTCGTCTCACCCAGGGACGAATTCAAAATAGAATTCGTCCCACCCCAAGACGAATTCTGAATCCGTCCCTGGGTGGGACAAATTCTAAGCTTAACGAGCAAAAAGGCAAAGGGTGCCAAGTGGCAGCCCAGAACAGTCAGTTAAGGACTCTTGCCTTGCACGCGTGTGTAGGTGGACAGAGGGGCCGTTAGAAGACTGTTACAAAAAGCATTTATCAAAGCTCAAGTCAATGGAGGACTCCCCTCCCTCATGGGAAGACAAGACTGCCACATGGCGCCTATGGCCAACACATGGCATTTGTGCTTCCCTCCCAAAAGAGACCCCTTGGGTTTATAAAAGGTGGGACTTTTCTCACCCAAAATATACAGGTTGAAGGAGTTTTCAAGCAACGAAGTGCTACCGAATTGAAGACCCACTTGCATCCCTTTTGGTTCACCTTCCCACATCCACCAATCTCTTTTGCAAGGGAGGTTGTTGGGTGGCCTTTGGAAGCTCGAACCTTACCCAAATCCAACGCATGGACACCTGAACCTACCAATTCGCCGACCCCCCAATCCTAAAAGGTTTTGGGCCCATCCCTGGTGGATTGGCTCCAAAATCGAGGGCCAACGGTGGGAGGCCCACTTGGGCACCCCCGCACCTCGCAAGTCCTAATTTTAGTTTTTGAGCATTTTAGATTATTTTTTAGATTGCATTTTGTGTTATTAGGTCTGATTAATCCATAGCTGCAATTTTGTAACTTTTGGTCAGATTCTAGGATGTTTTGTATTGCTTTGTCGTTTCGCTAACTTGCAGGTGTCAAGGTAAAATTCCCGAGGGAGTAGGATAGTGACAATGCAAACCCCGACATCAATTTTGCTATGCCAAGAGGTTAAGTGCAAGAGCACTTGTGTCTGGAAATGTTTATTGTTTGTTTTGTGTTGCATTTTTTTTGTTGTTTTGTTGTTTTTTTTTGTGACACCATTTTGGGATTAAATTGTCAAAATATGTCTTCCCGTGGAGCGGTCCGGCTATGGTAGCCTTCTTAGGGAGTAGGATAGTGATAATTTGTGACCCCGATGTTGATTTTGTATGCCCATGTTGTCAGGTGCATTTGCAATCCTGTCAAGCAATTTTATTGTTTGTTTTAGTGCATTTTTAGTCATTTTTGTTGATTTTTTTTGTGTTGGCCTGAATTCGTCCCTGGGTGGGACGAATTCCAGCTGGAGAATTCATCCCTGGGTGGTACGAGTTCTGATCAGAGTGCTCGTCCCAGTCAAGGATGAATTCCAGCGCCATAGGCCTATTTAATGGCCAAAACTTGATTTTGGGCTCATTTGTGTCATTTTTTTTTTCTTGCGATTTTGGAGCTCTGGGAGGAGGAGGTAATTCTACGAAGCGAAGCGCTGCTGGAATTCTCTCTGCCATCATGAGTGCACAAACTGGTTCGAGCAGTGGAGCCGAGGCGAGACCTGTAAGTGACCCTAGGGTTTATTTTGATTTAATTTAATGCATTGTTTTTGGTGTTGACGCTTTTCAAAATTTTAAGATTTTTTGTGATGTTTTTGTTTAAAAGTTAAGGTTAGAAACCCTAGAATTATAAATTTGATCTGTTATATTTATTTATTTATTATATATATATATTTTGTTTGCTTGCAGGTTTTTAGGAGCCGATACCGTGTACCCGCTACATTTACTGAGGTGCGGTTGGCATTGACCGATGATGACTGGGAATGGCTTGATGCCCTTGGGCTCAAGAAGGTGGCTCAACTGGAGCCTGTGGTTTTGGATCAGGCCTATCTGACGGCCCTGATCAAGCTTTGGGATCCGAAGACCAATACTTTCCATCTCCCTACAGGGGAGATGACTATGACACTTGAGGACGTCTATCGGTTGCTTCGAATTCCGATAGATGGTTTGCCTATTAGGACATCTCCGTTTGATCAGCGGACTGCTATACTTACGAGATGTTTTGGGCATGGGGGGGAGCTGGGTGTAGCAGACCCAATGGAGACAGCCGAGGCGGATTTCCAAGCTGGCGGGATTTTGGTTAGCTAGTGGAAGGAGAGGGGGGTGTTAGGAGTGAGGCACGCATTCTTGATGGGCCTCATTTCTAACATTCTTCTCCCTGATTCGTCAGGCGCGAGGTTCTCGTGGAACCTGCTGGATTTGGTGTGGCAGTTGGCAGAGTGCCCTATAGGGGCACCGTTGATTGTGATATGGGGACAGACTTTATTGGCACAGCTTTATGGGGAGCTGTACGGGGTCCGTTGTCGACAGCAGAAGGGTGTTAGTTGCAGTTTTTTGTTGTAGTGCTGGGGTTGGCAGCACATAGCTGTTGAGAGGCCTACCGGGTTACCGTGGAAGACTCGGGCGGCGATGGAGGATGATGAGATTGGTTATGCAGCTTTGTGGCGACGGTCTACGGAGCAGGGGCAGAGTCGGCGATGGGCAGGTGCCGTTGAGCACTACATTGATGCCTTTTCGTGGCTCACTCCAGGGGAGGTGTTTTGGCATCCCTATCGGGACTGTCCAGCCTGGCCTGAGGCTGGAGAGTGGCTTCGATGGGTACGGAGGGAGCGATGGTTGACTGGGCGGCACGGGATGGAGCATGAGTTCTTTCCGTACCGCCGGGTTACACGATAGTTTGGGGTGTGCTAGGGGTTGCCTGGTGAGCCCGTAGGCTATCGACATCGAGGAGATGAGAGGGATCTGGAGCCACCTATCCTCATGCCATTGGGCGAGGAGTCGGATGCGGTGATTGAGGTGTTGGATGTGGATGACGTCGGTACTACCACTGAGTATGACTCATGGTGGGTATTGCGGCGCTGGAGAGGAGAGGGTCCACTGGGAGGCGCGGAGGCGATAGTGGAGGATGCTAAGGCGGCAGGGGGTGATTGGGGGGGGCCGTTGGATGATGCAAACATGGTGGATGTGGGAGATGAGGATGTGGACTTGGGTGTTCCGAAGCAACCGGACATGTAGGATGTGGAGGAGCAGTTGGAGCCTGAGCAGGCTACTGTCCCCGTGAGTCCTATGCGTTTGGTAGGTACAGAGGAGGTGGGGTCGGATGTAGGCGATGAGGTTGCATGACTTATAGAGTTGCTACGGATGTGGGATCTGGAGAGGGATCTTCTGCGAGCTCAGTTGGTAGAGCAGGATAGAGTTTTGGTGCAGCGCGATGATGCATTGTCTATCTATCATCGACGAGAGGCAGAGTGGTGTCTTTACCGGATAGACTTGGAGAGGGATGTCATCCGCCTTGGCGGGCGGCTCCCTGAGCCTTCAATCAGTAGATCTTCTCGACGGATGAGGGATAGTTTGACTGAGCAGTCAACATCATCTCGTCGCAGGCGATTAGATGAGGGGGGTGGTAGTAGGCATGATGCGGGGGCTAGCAGTAGCCGCCCTGCAGGGTCCCGTAGGACCCACACCATGGGGGGTAGTTCCCATCGCACTGATCCTGAGTGATCATGGTGGTCGACGCCTTAGTTTGGGTTTTGGATATGCTTGCGGGGTCTGAGGACCGGTTTTGTAGCCTACGGGCATATTTTTGACGATATATATATATATATATATATATATATACCTGTTTTATTTTTGGATTTGTACATGTGATGATGTAATTTTTGTTATGCATGTTTATTCATTTTGATGAATGTAGATGTTATGATGAATTGAAATATTTTAGATGTCTATGTGATATGCAAATTGAAATGGATGAATGACGTTTGTGATGATTGCACCATTATTGTTTAAGAAGCTCTTTATTTACATGGTTTTTTCTTTTTTTTTTTGTATTTTCTGATGGTATCATAAAGATGATAAGTAGCGCAGATGGTTTTGGGATGAATGTATGATTTTCTGAGATTCAGATAGTTTTATCTCACTATCCATGACTGTACTTTATCTTACAAGACTTTTGAACAAGGTATGAATTGGACCTATTTTTGACCGAGTTATTTAACATCCCTGTGTGTGCAATTGAGTTCATTTAGTGGTATTTGTTAGGATACCGCCAGTGCCAGGTGGGCTTTCAACCGAACCTGTACTGAGGATCACCTAATTAGCTCCACGAATTTCTTTGTTGTATGTACTAAGATTAATCTGCGTTGTAATCTAGGATGCCATAAGCTAGCTCATCCACATGCAAACATTGATCTGTACGCAAGTTAATGTGACAGATATATCGTCATGCGGGAGGTTTACTTCTGTTACCGATAGGCTATCATCCAAATTGGTACTGAAGCTTGCCTTATGACCTATAGAATGCTGAGAGTTCCAGGGATTCAAGGTCAACTCCCTTCTTTTTTTCAATTTTTTGGGATACTTGCTCTTTTGTAGTGATAAGATCACTGTTTATTTTGATTTGTTTTTCTTTTGAGCAAAGGATTAGGGATTTGGAGTGATGAAAATCACTGTTGTTTGTGCCTTTTGATGTGTGCACTATAGTTTGTCAAATTTGGAGTTTTGACATTTTGCAAATTTTTGTGTTTTGCAACTGTTGAGAACTTTAGGGATTCTTAGGGAATTGGGTAGGGAGGATGCTTGTCCTTTTGCCAACTCTCAGCATTCTAGGGGTCATTCGCACAGGGGGATGAGCAAGATAACCGTTTCTCTTGGGTGACCTAGATTGTTTTGCAGGTTTCGTCTTTCATTCACACAATTTTGGGAATTTTAGTGTTTTTATTTGTGTTGGGATGTTACATACAAGGTGTATTTCAAGTATGACTCTACCTTCGTAAAATCTGTTCGAATTGGTACACTACATGGCTAAAGAGGAAAATGATGACTGAATCACCAAAATTCTTGGTACATTACCAGACCACTGACTGTAGTGTGGTAAAAGTTATGCATGGTGTTTTTGTTGATTTTGATGAATTCGAGTATGCCTAGAATTGAGATGCAAATCTTTGTTGTTTTTGATGATTTTTGTTGTTTTGTTTTTGTTGAATTTATTGATTTTTTTTTTTTTTTTTTGACCAAGAGATTGCGATAATCCTTGGAGCTTTTTGGGTTGACCAAGATATTGCGATAATCCTTGGAGCTTTTTGGTGACCAAGAGATTGCGTTAATCCTTGGAGCTTTTTGGTGACCAAGAGATTGCGATAATCCTTGGAGCTTTTTGTATTGACCAAGAGATTGCGATAATCCTTGGAGATTTTTGGATTGACCAAGAGATTGCGATAATCCTTGGAGATTTTTGGATTGACCAAGAGATTGCGATAATCCTTGGAGCTTTTTAGGTGACCAAGATATTGCGATAATCCTTGGAGCTTTTTGTTTGTTTGTTTTTTTTTTTTTTTTTTTTTTGGTACATGGCTTTCTTAGATATGAAATTGTCGCAAATGACTGATATTCAAGGGTTCTGTTTCCTTGATACCATCAAGAGAAGCTAGCCTGTACGTTCCCGGTCCTATTTTGCTATCAATGACATAAGGACCTAGCCAATTTGCCGTGAATTTGTCTCTCATATGGGATGGCAAATTAGAGTTTTGTTGGTTTTCATTCAGCACCAAATCACCAACCCGAAAGTCTCTTAGGTGAAATTTCATGTTGTAAGCTCTCTTAATCCGCTCTTGATAGATACGTAAGTGCTCGAGAGCATTAACACGTCTTTCGTCAAGCAACGTAAGTTGGTCTAATCGGGCCTGCCGTGCAGTGTCATCATCGATGAATTCCTGCATTGATATGCGGAGGGAAGGAATTTCCAACTCGAGAGGCATTACTGCCTCTGAGCCATACACTAGTGAAAACGGAGTTGCCCCAGTGGGTGTCCGAACGCTAGTGCGATAAGCCCAAAGGGCAAGTGAGATTTGTATGTGCCAATCCTTATGACTGTCTGCGACAGTATTTTTAAGGATGGTGACTAGCGTTTTTTTTGACGCCTCTGCTTGCCCATTTGCTTGTGGATAATAGGGTGTTGAAAAGCTGTGCTTAATTTTGTACTTTGTGGTTAAAGCACGCACGTCTTTGTTCTTGAATGATGGCCCATTATCCGAGATTATTTTGGATGGAATACCAAAATGACATATTATGTAATGCAAAATGAACTCCGCAATGCGGGGTCCTGTCATCGAGGTTAACGGAATTGCTTCCACCCATTTGGTAAAATATTTTGTGGCCATTATGATAAATGTGTGACGGCCTGACGATGCAGGGGAGATCTTTTTGATTAGATCGAGGCCCCACTACGAAAATGGCCAAGCAGACTAGACTTTCTGTAGGGCCTGGGAAGGTGCGTGCATTAAATTGGCATGATGTTGACACTTTATGCACCTCTTGACATACGTGCAGCAATATTGCTCTAAATATGGCAAATAATAGCCCATGCGAAGAATGCGCTTTGCAATGGCCATACCACTGAAGTGGCCGCCACATGTACCGTCATGCGCTTGGGTGACTGCCCAAGTGGACTCTTGCTGGTCCAAGCAACGAAGAAGAATTCCGTCGTAGCTGCGACGATACAAAATGTCTCCTATCAAGACATATTTCACCGCTTTCTGTTTGAATGTTCGTTTTGCGACTTGCGTCAATCCAAAGGGTAGATTACCTAACTTTAGGTAGTCTCTTATGGGTAAATACCAGTCCTGTTGATCGGATACCTCGACAGTTTGAACAGCCAATCCATTTTGGAGTTCTTCCCTAACAAATGTTGATTGGGATAGAACTTGTAAGAATAGCGTTGTGTTGCTATTAATGGGAGTGGGGGAGAACAAAGACCCCTAGTTGGCATGTTTCAAATAGTCTCAGATTCGAAAGAATTTATCTGAAGATGGTTCTATCTGGATCATGTGGATTCTTGGCGTCAAGTCTGAGCTTGCGCGCTCCATCGCGGGTTGCGATAAGGTTTTGACTTGAATTGTTGTTATATCACCGAAAAGGTCTTGCGGGATTAGTGACCCTAAGGAGGCCATTGTGTCCACAAAATGATTCAATGATCGAGGGAGTGCCTCGATGTCATACCACTCAAGTTTTGCCAGGAATTTATCCACGAGGGCTTTATAAGCTTTCAGAACTAGGCATTTGCATTCATATTTCCCTTTGACTTGATTGACGATTAACAGCGAATCACCAAAGATGTTCAGTCTTTTGATGTTCATGGCGATTGTTGTCTGAAGACCTAGGAGCAAGGCTTCATATTCTGCATTGTTGTTGGTGCACTGGAAGTTTAATTTAAATGACAGGGGCATTGGAGCACCCTGCAGTGTGAAGAATACAATTCCTGCACCACCACCTTGCTCGCATTTAGAACCATCGAAAAATAAGGTTATGTCGGCCTGAGACTCAGGATCTTCAAAATCTGGCGATTCTGAGACATGGAAGACCTCATCATCGGGTAGTTCTATGACTAGAGGCTGATCGTCTTAAAGAGGAGCCTCTGCTAGTTGATCGGCTATGACTTGTCCTTTTATAGATTTTTGTCCAATAAACTCAATGTCAAATTCTGTCAACAACATGATCCATTTCGCCGTGCGACTACTATGATAAGTGCGACTCATCATGTATCGCAATGGATTATCCTTAGACACAACATACGTAGTGTTGCTCAGCATGTAGTGGCGTAGCCTTTTGGTCGAAAATACCACTACCAAGCAAAGTTTCTCAACGTATGCATAGTTAAGTTCGTAACTTACCTTTCCTTGCAGACTTCTGAGCTGCTTGATAGTGGTTGGGGGAGACATTTCAAGGATTGCCTTGACTTTGTTTGGGTCCACTTCGATGCCTCTCTTGGAGACTATAAAACCCAAGAGTTTTCCAGATGTGACGCCAAACACGCACTTCTTGGGATTCAACTTGACCTTATGCTCTATGAGGCGATCGAGAATCTTGCTTAAGTCATCGAGATGATCTGAGCGCAAGAGAGACTTGGCTAACAAATCATCCATGTAATCTTCCAAAGTTTTGTGCATGTAATCGTGGAAGATATACGTCATAGCACGTTGGTATGTAGCACCAGCGTTTTTAAGGCCAAAAGGCATGACCTTATAACAAAATTTCCCCCAAGGCGTTGTGAATGCCGTTTTGAGTTGGTCTTCAGGATTGATACGAATTTGATTGTATCCTAAGAAACCGTCCATTAGAGAGAGCATCTCGTGACCTGCTGTAGCGTCTACCAATGCGTCGATGCTTGGCAAGGGGAAATCATCCTTAGGACTCGCTTTGTTTAGGTCTCGAAAGTCGGTGCATATGCGAATCCTCCCGTCGGGCTTCTTGACGGGAACCATGTTGGACAACCATGGCGGATAATCCACACAGATGACAAATTGTGCATCCAACAGCTTTTGCAATTTGTCTTTGACCATCAAGGCCACTGTTGGGTGCATCTTTCTTAGTTTTTGCTTTACAGGCTTGATTTTCGGATCAAGCGTTAAGTTGTACATGACTAGCTGCGGGTCTAGTCCTGGCATATCTTTGTATGACCATGCAAAAACTTTCTTCTTCTCTTTGATAAGGGCAATATATTCGGCTTGCTCTTCGGGGGAAAGGCTTACCCCCAGATTGAGAATCCTTGGATTCATTGGATCTGTGTCGATGTCTACGTCAGTCATCTCTTCGACTGACATATGAGATCCGTCCTCCAACTGATGTGGAGTTGGGATTAAATGGATATCATCAGATGAGTTAAGATCTGCGTTTGGGACCTCGTGTCCCTCTTCAGCTTGAAAAATATCTTGAGTTGTCCTTGGGGTAAAATGAAGCATTTCACCGAAATGCCAGTACTCTGATGGTGACAAGGGTGAATTGACGCGATCCCAGTCAATGGCATCCATGTTTAGATGCAATGACCATGATGGATCGGTCGGATTACGGATGGGTGCGGTCAATTCAATGGGGATCATGTGGATGGAATGAATTTGGTCTCCAGAACCACGGGTGTGATGACTTGATTCTTTTAGATGTTCCCTATACTCTGGATCTGGATCTACGGGAATAGGCATGAATGGATCCTCTCTAGGTGCAAATTCATCTCTATGTGTGAAAAGGAAGGTGGGGTCTTCCCTCGGTACTGCTGTCCTGATGGGATCTCGAGGTGGACGATGCTCATCTTGAATTTGGAGCCATAGGCCTAACATTTGGTCCCACCTCGCTGGGTCTACGTTCCATTCATGTCCTAACCGTATACCCATTTGTCCCATTAGATCTTCATGAGTTAGAGCATGGTGATGTCGTCGCGCATGTCTGAGATAGTCCATTTCGGTTTCATCTTCTGAATCACTTTCATAGATCCAAAATTGTTCATCCTCTTCAGCATCCGTTGCTTGCGACATTGAGGACTCTTCCTATTCCAGTGAATTAATCTGGTCCCATTGCGGTTGTTCCACTCTTAGTGGAGGGACCTGATTCTTTTGAGACTATGTTATTTCATCTGGAACCTCTAAGGGGAACAACTTCAGAAAAATGTTCGAAAGCCGTTGTTGTTCTCTTTGATGATTGCTCTCTGAACTTCCACCTCTCTCTAGCAAAGGAGAGGGATTATTGTTGTTTCCAGGGGTGTTTGTAGACCATGGGAGATAATCCCCTAAGGTGTATTCTATGTTTGGATTGGCGTACGGGTCTTGTGCCAATCCCCCCCTATTGCCTATTTCTAGGCCTTGCATATTTTCAACCAAGATGTCTAATGGAAGGGGATGGTTGAATCCTACCCCCGACTTGTCATATGGCATCTGATATCTTGGTTGGCAAAGGATCCACATCCCTTGCTCATATCTCGCCTAGCCCATACCCATGCCAATTGCATTGTTCGAGATATTTTAGGGCAAATTCTGGGTTCGATAGATAATTGATGTTTTCGACAAAAGGCTCTTCATCTGTTTCCTTTTGTTCGCATGGTTCAAAACCATGATGAAGGCCCCCATACAAAAAATTCATTTGGTTTGGTGGGTAGCCTAGAGGGACGATTGTTCCAATGGGAAGGCGAGGTCTTCCCATGTCTTGTACTGACTCCAGTGTGGGGGTTGCCACAACATTTTGCACTAAGTATTCTCCCAAGCCCGTACTTGCCATCTCAACAGTGATTGTTGATGATTGGGTAGGAGGAAACGGTAGTCCTTCCTGAGTCCATTCAATGTTTGGTGGTTCAGGAATCTTGGTTTCCATTGCATTGGGCGCTTCCTCTGTTGTTATCACTGAAATCGTGGGCAACCCCTCTTCTAGATGCTTAACCTCTTCCATGATTTGCTTTCCCTTGTCCTTCTGTTGGGCCACGATAGGTGGCGTTGATGATGAAGGAGTAGGCGATGAAGTCTCGCCTGGTTGGGATTTTGCCTTGTTGGCCACCAGTGGTGCCTACGGTATCGGACCCTGTTTAGATGGATTTAATTGAAAATCCAAATGCGTTGATGGGAGGGTTGATTGAGGTATGAATTGTACCACATTACAATACTTGAAGGGCTCTAAGTCCATTGGGACTACATGTATTTGCCCTTCATAGGCATACTTCAAGCACTGGTGTGCGATCAAGGGGACACACTTCATGTCCCTGATCCAAGGCCGCCCTAGCAGTATATTATAAGCCATTTCACCTTCCAGCACATGGCACAGTGTGGTTATTGACTTTTGTCCTACCTGTATAGGCAGAACAACCATGCCGACTGTCGAGCAAATTGCATCATTAAAAGCTCGTTGTGTGTACGTGGAAGCGGTGATGTGAGATGCTGGCAGTTTTAAATGTTTTAACATTGCAGTGGTTATAATGTTACTGGACGAGCCAGTATCTATCAGCACTCTCTTGTACGGGATCCCATTGACCCGTGTGATAACATGCAGGGGTGGATCCGGCATGTCATTTGATATCGTTTTGACCTCATTTTCTCTAAATGTGATGACAGGTGTAGACACCAAAATAGCACCATTTCGATTAAGTGATTACAAACATTGATCACATTGATATCACAGCTTTTAAGGCAGCCCTTAGAGGTCAAATAGTGGTCTTAACCACTCACACAGCAGTTCGGAAGATCGAAAAATGAGCAGAGCAAAGTCGGTCGTTCTAGAGCCTTTAACAAACTTCTTAGCCTTCTTCAAAGCCTTCCGCGCCAAGCCTTTTGTCAAAAACCTAAGCGGGCCCAAAGTGTCGCGATATCGCGACACTTTGGGCCCCGACCCAAAGCGGGCCCAAAGTGTCGCGATATCGCGACACTTTGGGCCCCGACCCCAAGCGGGCCCAAAGTGTCGCGATATCGCGACACTTTGGGCCCCGCCCAAGCGGGCCCAAAGTGTCGCGATATCGCGACACTTTGGGCCCCGACCCAGCGGGCCCAAAGTGTCGCGATATCGCGACACTTTGGGCCCCAACCCCAAGCGGGCCCGAAGTGTCGCGATATCGCGACACTTTGGGCCCCCGCCAGCGGGCCCAAAGTGTCGCGATATCGCGACACTTTGGGCCCCGACCCAAAGCGGGCCCAAGGTGTCGCGATATCGCGACACTTTGGGCCCCGACCCAAAGCGGGCCCAAGGTGTCGCGATATCGCGACACTTTGGGCCCCGACCCAAAGCGGGCCCAAGGTGTCGCGATATCGCGACACTTTGGGCCCCGACCCAAAGCCGGCCCAAGGTGTCGCGATATCGCGACACTTTGGGCCCCGAGCCAAAGCCGGCCCAAAGCGTCGCGATATCGCGACACTTTGGGCCCCGAGCCGACACGTCACCGATCAAAGGCATGCAGTCAACTATCTAGGGAACGACCGCCACGTGGCACCCTCTACGTGTCCCTTTTCGAAAAAAAACCCCGCGGGTCTGTAGAACGACGGATTCAACGGCGAGCATTAATTAGACGAGCGGTTTTAATAAATATCCGATCCGAGGCCACGCCTCATAACTACGATCTGTCAGTGCGAGCCATGTCTCATAATGGCCCGATAAGGATCAAATCTGAGCGGCCTTACGGATTTAGGGTTTTGAACATTAATGTTCCCAGAGGCCGAACCCTCTATAAATATAACCGTCTCGATACGTAAAAAGAACTGCGAAGTATTTTGTTAAGACAACGAAGTGCTGTTAAACTGAATATCCGACTGTATTCATCTGGACCGACATTGGATTACCTTAATCCATCAATTCGACGACAACTCTGATTATCTAGATTTCGGGCCCATCCCCAGTGGATTGGTGCCGAAGTTAAGCTTTTACGGGGTGGCCCATTTGGGTATCCCTATATACGTTATCTGATTGATTTCGAATGCATGTTAAAACAGTCCATGTTTTTTATAATGTATGTTGTATTCGAACGCGTCAAATAGCAGTTTACGTCTTTCTGTTTTCGAATGAAAATTGTTTTGGTGCCGAAGTTAAGCTTTTACGGGGTGGCCCGTTTGGGTATCCCTATATACGTTATCTGATTGATTTCGAATGCATGTTAAAATAGTCCATGTTTTTTATAATGTATGTTGTATTCGAACGCGTCAAATAACAGTTTACGTCTCTTTGTTTTTGAATAGAAATTGTTTTCGAAAGTTTTAAAATAGCTTATGCTTATGTTTTAAAATATATTTCTTTCGGGTATATTGAAGCAGAGTTCAAGTTTTAATGCTTTCAGAATACATGCTACCTTCAAATATAATTAAAACAGTCTATGATTCCATGATATATGCTGTTTTCGATTATGTAGGTTGTTTTCCGTGAAAGTTGCGAGGTTACGTAGAACTGTTTTATTCACGTATTTGACCAACCTTCGCATGCATTTTCCATTGCTTCCTAAAGACAGACGTTCTGCTTTCATTTAACAGGTGCTATTAAACGTTGTTATTGTTTCTTTGAATACAGTGAAGAACAGCAGCAAGCTAAAATTCATTAAACACCAGCGGCGGCAATACAGTTTGACCCGCCCATTTTGCATGTGGGCATGCGGAAAGAGACTACTGTTCATCGGTTGTAACTGAGGATATGTCATTCGAAATATTTATTGTAACCGAACGGAATTACGTTAATAAAAAGGGCTGTGCTCCTGTTTTTAATTTAATTCTATCCGTGTTATTTCACGTATAAATCTAGTTCTGTTTTTATTGCATCTCGGTGTTTATTTTTCGGAATCTCATGCTTTCAGTGGCGATCACGGTGGGACCGGTTCCCATATTTTTAAAAATCACAGAAGTTAATTAAACTTGTTGTGTCTTGTGCTTAACAGGTACTTCTTTTTAACCGGAGGTCAGAAACGACAATTTCGGGCAGAAAGGAGGTAACGATTCTAGCCGTCCATATCATTTTCTGTTGCGAAGTTTCGGGTCATTTCGTTTACTGACATTTTTAATTTCTTTTAATTATTACCGTAAGGTAGAGAAATTTTTTTTTTTAAAATTTTCTTGCTTTATTTAATTATGTAGTTATCTGCGTAATTATTCATTTAATAATTAAATCTTTTTAATTATTAAAATAAGGTAGAGAATTTTTTTTTTTTTTTACAGATTTTTCTTGCTTTATTTAATTATGTCGTTATCTGCGTAAAAAAAAAAAAAAAAAATTTAAAAGGTAGAAAATTTCTTTGCAATTTTTTTACTTGCTGTTTTCAGTTAGTATTATCTGTCTGGCATAGGGAAAGATTTCTTTTTCAGTTGCCTGTTTCAAATTTGCAAAGTAAAATGAATCCCACACACCACGTGGTACTTTAAACCAAGGCGTTGGTCGTAAAACCCCAACCCTTGAGCAAGACCAAAGGTGGATTCCATTATCACTTTGGCTTGAGATATTGCATCCATTACCTCGATCGCGACTGTTGCTAGACGTAAATCCTGACGAAAGTTGACCGAGTGTTGCTGGGGTGATTCCCATGCACGCGAGGATAAGTCTTCTATGGTAGGTGTCATAAACAGAGCGATTCCCCTTCCGTACCGCCTATGTTCCACGTACCATCCGCTCTCACGTACCTATAGTCTCCCTCACGTAAGGGCGGGTATATAGAGAGGTTGGTATATCGGTCCGACAATGGTATATTGAAGGGGCGACCATTTATGGGAGTCATATGAGCCAACATTATGCATTTAAACGTTCTTCCAAAATTGCAAAAACAAAACAAAACATCAAAATGCACTAAACCAGCTTTAGGACACACTATCAATCCTTAAAAGAGATAATCACGGTTTTGCGTATGTGTGTGTTCATTTCTGCTTGGTGTGCACAAAAAGACAAATCATCATAAACGAGATAAAATCTTCTTAGATAGTAGCGACACATCACAATGGTGTACACTCGTAGCCAAGCCCAATCAAGGGCAGACGCTATGGAAGGTACACAAAGAGAGGGCGCTAGTCGCCTTCGCTTTAGCCCTGAGGACCTAGCCAAACCATCTTGGCAGTCTGGCCTACAACAAAGTCCACATCAGGCCACTTCAAGAAGGAACTATTGGGAACCTCCTCATTGGAATACACCCGTTCAACGCACCCCCTTTCGGGAAGATGGTTCACATGCAGATCTCAATATAAGTAGACAACCGCCTCTTGAGGCTAGGTCTGAATGGCCACAGCGCGATGAAGTGCTAGAGAGGCATACTGTCCATTTGGAGGGGCAACGTGGATATGGCATCCCTTATTTACCTCCCATCAGAACAGAAAAACAACATCCAGAGCGCAGGGCTCTTTACACAGGGCTAGCTAACTCCGCCCGCCTCTCTCACACCCATAAAATGGAGTACGAGGAAGATCATCACATTCCTCGAGAACAACAAACAGCGTGGGAACCTTGTGTTTCTGCACCTGCCAGATATCATAATCACACATCGAGGCCATAACCTCAAACAAATGTCGCTTACCCCGACAAAGGGAAGCAACCCATTGAAATTCTCGACCATCAAGATCGAGGCAAACACATGGGCAAAACATTCAAGCCTCCTCAACAAAAGAGGGCAGACCCAGTTGACCCGGCAGTCGCCATACATGCCGCTCGTCAAGCCCAGATCATGCGGCTTAAACAAAGTCATCAGGAAATAGAGTATCGATACCGCTTGGATAGAGAGCGCATGCAACGCGAAGCGGATGAGTTACGCTATGAAATACCTGAGAGGGGGCCAACCCCTCGCATCCAAAGAGCACAACAAGATGAGAGGCACAACCCGTTGGGGTAGGACAGTCTCCGCGACCTCGTCAAGCTTTGCCTCCGAGACCTTATAGACCCGAAAGGGAGGCCACTCCCCGGAACAATGATGGGTACCCTCAGTGGGGACTCGATCAAGGTTATAGGGCTCGCCCAGAGACTCCTCAAGAGTTTTATGAGGAGTATGAACCAGAAATAGAATGGGTCGACACGCCCCATCAAGGCGGGAGGGCTGCCAATCGGCCACCTCCCCATAGGCCTCCGGTCTCCCTTGACCCACAACGGGAGCAAACCAAAGAAGAAGAAATAAAATCTTCCGATGCATACAAAGCGCTATTAGAGCGTTTGGAGTCCGTGGAGATAAAAGCTTCGGGCATCAAAAGCCCACACTACGTCAACTCCGCAGTCATCCGGTGCATCCCTCGCACCCATACCTCTTTACCCTGAACATTTCAAGTTGCCACAATTGGCGCTCTTTAAAGGGGAGGAGGACGCACAAGAACATGTCACGAGGTTCCCGAGTCAATGCTTCGGTATCCAAGACAATGATGCATTATTGCTTAGAACTTTCATAACCACATTCGCGGGCCCCGCCTCGGATTGGTTTACACAATTGCCCAAACACAAGTATCAACAACTTAGATCAACTAGTGGATGCATTTCTTGAACGCTTTGCTTTCAACACAAGGAAGAAGGCATCACTAAGTGATTTGGCCAGCCTCGAGCAAGTATGAGGAGGAAACAATAGCAAGGATACGGGAACCGATGGAGGGCTTTGCTTTCCAGGCTACCATACCGTCCCCCTATGTCTGATCTCACTCAGATGTTCGCACGGAGTTGCTTAAAATCAATCTCTGGGCTATTGCTGCTACAACAATACGATAGCTTAGAAGAAGCCTTGGCGCAAGCCAGAGTCATAGAAGAGATTAAAATAGGCGAAGGCGCAATTGCCAAGCCTAAGAAGAAAGAGTGGAATAAAACCACTAAGACTGGGAATACGCAATCACAACCCGCAACGGTTAATCAAGTTGCAATCAATGTTCCCAAGCCAGTGCAAGACACGCAGCCTCAAAAGGCCAATTACCGTGCAATGGCCTCCTAGTTATGAGAAAGATAACAAGAAACAGGAGCAGAATCAGCAGCGTCGCCCTAAGCGACAATTCACCCCCTACACGGAGTCTAGGGACTCCTTATTTGACCGCTTGTCAGCGGCAAATTTAGTAACCCTTCCAGAGATCCCGACTATAGACCCTAACGCTCCTAAACCTAAGGGATATAGAGAGGAACTATACCGTAGATTTCATAGGCGAAGGGGACACGATTTGAATGGATGTTGGAAGTTCAAAGGTCTAATCCAAGATTTAATCAAAAATAAAACGTTGGCCGTGGACAACCCCATAGCGCCAAACAACCAACAAATGGGGGTATTCAAAGACCCCTTGCCTGCTCACGAGACACAAGCAAAACCTCTCCAAGTTAATGAAGTACGCCGTAATCTTCCCATGCAAGGATTTGTGGGAATGATTAGCATAGTGACGCGGAATAAAAAATACTCAGTAGTTGCCCCTGCGGCAGCCACAAAGGAAGTTCCGACAACGTCACAACCTCAACAACACCCTATACAGTCACCTCCGCCTAGACCATAAATCATGATACGGTCCAAACTCACGCAGAGTTTGCGGACCACATCGGCTAGGCTGTCCATTTACGAGCTTATTCAACAATCAACACCTCATAGAGAAGCTCTTATGGACATTTTAAAAACCATCGAATTACAGCCCCAAGAAGCAAATTCTTTCAACAACTTCGTGGGACATGTAAAACGATGTACTGAGCCGGTCATCACCTTCGGAGAGGATGAAGTCAAAGCAATATCGAATGACGCGGCTGATCCACCCCTACATGTTGTTGCGCGGATCAACGGGATCCCGTATAAGAGAGTGTTGGTAGATACTGGCTCGTCTAGTAATATTATTACCACTGCAGCCCCGAAACATTTGAAGCCGCCAGCCTCTCATATCACAGCCTCCACATACACACTCGCGAGCTTTCAATGATGCAATATGCTCGACAATCGGCACGGTTGTTCTACCCGTCCGGTAGGACAAAAGACAACACCAACATTGTGCCATGTGTTGGAAGGCGAGATGGCCTACAATATACTTCTAGGGCGGCCTTGGATTCGGGACATGAAGTGTGTCCCTTCCATCGCTCACCAGTGCTTAAAGTATGCTTTTGAAGGTGAAATACACGTAGTCCCAATGGACCTGGAACCCTTCAAGTATTGCAATGCGGTACAACTAATGCCTCAGTCGACCCTCCCTTCAACGCATTTGGATTTCCAATTAAATCCATCTAAACAGGGTCCAATACCGCAAGCACCACTGATGACCGAATCACCAAAACCCCAGCCAGGTGAGACTTCATCATCTGCTCCTTCATCATCAACGCCACCCGTCATGGCTACACAGAAGGACAAGGGAAAACAAATCATGGAAGAGGCTCAGCCCTTAGAAGAGGGGTTGCCCACAATATCAACGGTATCAACAGAGGAAATATCCAAAGACAACGGAAGCCGAGACCCCAAACCTACCAAACATGGAATGGACTCGGGAAGGACTCCCGTTCCCTCCCTCCGAAGCATCAACAATCACCGTTAAAATGGCTAGTACAGGCCTCGGGGGAGTACATAGTGCGTAATGTTGTGGCAACGCCCGCATTAGAGTCGGGCCCAGGATATGGGAAGACCTCGCCTTCCCATAGGAACAGTTGTTCCCCTAGGTCACCCACCCAACCAGACAAATTTTGTGTATGGGGGCCTTGATCATGGTCTTGAACCATGTCAGCAAAAGGAAGCAGACGAAGAACCTTTTGTTGAAAACATCAATTATATGTCAAACCCACAATTTGCCCTCAAATATCTCGGCCAATGCCATTGGCATGGATACGGGCTAGGCAGATATGAGCAAGGGATGCGTCTCCCTTGCCAACCAAGATATCGATGCCATATGACAAGTCGGGAGTAGGGTTCAACCACCCCCGCCCTTGGACATCTTGGTTGAAAATATGCAAGACCTAGAAATAGGCAACAAGGGGGGATTGGCACTAGATCTCTATGCCAACCCAAAAATAGAATTTACATTGGGAGATTACCTCCCATGGTCACCAAACACCCTTGGTAACAAGCAGTAATCCCTCTCCTTTGCCAGAGAGAGGCGAAAGTTCGGATACCCATCCCCAAAAAGAATATCAATGGTGTCCGGACATCTTTTCAAAATTGTTCCCCTTAGAGATTCCAGTTGAGTTAGCACAATGTCAAGAGAGTCAGGTCCCTCCACCAAAAGTGGAACAACCGCGATGGGACCAGATTAACTTATTGGAGCAAGGAGAGTCCTCAACATCGCCAACAATAGTCGCTGAAGAGAATGAACATTTTTGAATCTTCGAAAGTGACTTAGAAGATGAGACTGAGATGGACTATCTCAGACATGCACGATGACATTATCGTGCTTTAACTCATGAAGATCTAATGGGACAGATGGGCATACGATTAGGGCATGAATGGTGGGTCGACCCAGCAGGGTGGGACCTGATCTTGGATCTATGGCTCCACATTCACGATGAGCACCGTCCACCTCGAGACCCTATCATAACAACAATGCCGAGGGAAGACCCTGTCCTCCATTTGGCACATAGGGCCGATCCGTTCGTGCCCGTTCCCATAGAGCCAGATCCAGAGTATAGGGAATATCTAGAAAAATCAAGTTATCATACCCGCGGTAATGGAGACCAAATTCATTCCATCCACATGATCTCCATTGATTTGACCGCACCCATCCGCAATCCGGCCGATCCAGCACGGTCATTGCATCTCGACATAGATGCCATCGACTGGGATCGCGTCAATTCACCCCTATCACCAACAGAGTACTGGCCTTTCGGTGAAATGCCTCATTTTACCCCAAGGACAACTCAAGATATTTTTCAAGCTGAAGAGGAACCTGAGGTTCCAAACATAGATCTAAATTCAGCTAATGATATCCATTTGATCCCGACTCCACATCAGTTGGAGGACGGATCCCACATGTCAGTCGAGGAGACGACTGACGTAGACATCGGCACAGATCCAATGAATCCACAGATTCTCAAGCTGGGGGTAAGTCTTTCCCCCGAAGAGCAAGCCGAATACATTGCCCTTCTCAAAGAGAAGAAGGAGGTTTTTGCATGGTCGTACAAGGATATGCCAGGACTAGACCCGCAGCTAGTCACGCATAATTTAACGCTTGATCCGACAATCAAGCCTCGTAAAGCAAAAACTACGTAAGATGCACCCAACAAGTGGCCTTGATGGTCAAAGATGAATTACAAAAGTCGTTGGACGCACAATTTGTCATCTCGCGTGGATTATCCGCCATGGTTGTCCAACATGGTTCCCGTCAAGAAGCCCGACGGGAGGATTCGCATATGCACCGATTTTTGAGACTTAAACAAAGCGAGTCCTAAGGATGATTTCCCCTTGCCGAGCATCGATGCGTTAGTAGACGCTATAGCAGGTCACGAAATGCTCTCCCTAATGGATGGTTTCTCAGGATACAATCAAATTCGTATCAATCCTGAGGATCAACTCAAAACGGCATTCACAACACCTTGGGGAACATTTTGTTATAAGGTCATGCCTTTTGGCCTTAAAAATGCTGGTGCCACCTACCAACGTGCCATGACGTATATCTTCCACGATTACATGCACAAAACTTTGGAAGATTACATGGATGATTTATTAGCCAAGTCTCTCTTGCGCTCAAATCATATCGCTGACTTAAGCAAGATCCTCGATCGCCTCATGGAGCATAAAGTCAGACTAAACCCCAAGAAGTGCGTCTTTGGCGTCACATCTGGAAAACTCTTGGGTTTCATAGTCTCAAAACGAGGAATCGAGGTGGACCCAAAGAAAGTCAAGGCAATCCTTGAAATGGTTCCCCCAACCACAATCAAGCAACTCAAGAGTCTGCAGGGAAAGGTCGCGTCGATTAAACGCTTCATAGCGCAATTATCTGACAAGTGCCGACCCATGAACAAATTATTGCACAAGGGGGTTACATTTCATTGGGATGACGAGTGCCAGTCAGCCTTTGACGAGATCAAACAATACTTGGCTTCGCCGCCAGTATTGGCACCACCTAGGCCAGGAGTGCCGTTCTACTTATACATCTCAGCTACTGAGGTGGCACTGGGAGCCATGCTAGCCCGGAAGAATGAACTTCACAAGGAACAGACTACATACTATCTTAGCCGCACTCTGGTCAGTTACGAACTTAACTATGCATACGTTGAGAAACTTTGCCTGGCAATGGTGTTTGCTACCAAAAAGCTACGCCACTACATGCTGAGCAACACTACGTATGTTGTGTCTAAGGAGAATCCATTGCGATACATGATGAGTCGTACTTATCATAGTAGTCGCACGGCAAAATGGATCATGTTGTTGACGAAATTTGACATAGAGTTTATTGGACAAAAATCTATCAAAGGACAAGTCATAGCCGATCAACTAGCAGAGGCTCCTCTTGAAGACAATCAGCCTCTGGTCATAGAACTACCCGATGATGGGGTCTTTCATGTCTCAGAATCGCCAGATTCCGATGAGCCTGAGTCACAGGCCGACATAACCCTATTCTTTGATGGTTCTAAGTGTGAGCAAGGTGGTGGTGCGGGAATTGTATTCTTCACACCGCAGGGTGCTCCAATGCCCCTGTCATTTAAATTAAACTTCCCGTGCACCAACAACAACGCAGAGTATGAAGCCTTGCTCCTAGGTCTTCATACAGCAATCACCATGAACATTAAAAGACTGAACATCTTTGGTGATTCATTGTTAATAGTCAATCAAGTCAAAGGGGTATATCAATGCAAATGCCTAGTTTCGAAGGCTTATAAAGCCCTTGTGGACAAATTCCTGGTAAAACTTGAGTGGTATGACATCGAGGCACTCCCTCGATCATCAAACCGTTTTGCGGATACAATGGCCTCCTTGGGGTCATTAATTCCGTAGGACCTTTCTGGTGATATGACAACCATTCAAGTCAAAACCTTATCGCAATCCACGATGGAGCGTGCAAGCTTAGACTCGACGCCAGGAATCCACACGATACAAATTGAACCATCCTCGGATAGGTTCTCTCGAATCCGAGATCGTCTAAAACACGCCAACTGGGGGTCCTTGTTCTCCCCTACTCCCATTAATAGCAACACAATACTATTCTTGCAGGTTCTATCCCATTCAGCATTTGCTAGGGATGAACTTCAGGAGGGATTGGCTGTTCATACTATCGAGGTTTCTGATCAACAGGACTGGTATTTACCCATTCGAGACTACCTCAAGTTAGGTAGTCTCCCACTTGATTTGACTCATGCCGCAAAACGAGCACTCAAGCAGAAAGCGGCTAAGTATGTCTTGATAGGAGACATCTTGTATCGTCGCAGCTATGAAGGAATCCTCCTTCGTTGCTTGGACCAAGAAGAGTCCACTTGGGCAGTCGCCCAAGCGCACGATGGTACATGTGGTGGCCACTTCAATGGAATGGCCATCGCAAAGCGCATTCTTCGCATGGGCTATTATTGGCCATCTTTAGAGCGAGATTGTTGCACCTATGTCAAGAAGTGCATGAAGTGTCAACATCATGCCAATCTAATGCACGTACCTTCTCAGGCCTTGCAGACAGTCCAGTCTGCTTGGCCGTTTTTGCAATGGGGCTTTGATCTCATTGGAAAGATCTCCCCTACGTCGTCAGGCCATCACACGTTTATCATAACGGCCACAGAGTACTTCACCAAGTGGGTGGAAGCAATTCCGCTTACCTCTACGACAGGACCCCGCATTGTGGAGTTCATTTTGCATAACATCATATGTCATTTTGGTATTCCATCCAAAATAGTCTCGGATAATGGGACACCTTTCAAGAACAAAGACGTGCATGCTTTGACCACAAAGTACAAGATTCAGCATAGCTTTTCAACACCTTATTATCCGCAGGCAAATGGACAAGCAGAGGCGTCAAACAAAATGCTAGTTGCCATCCTTAAAAAGACCGTCGTAGATAGTCATAAGGATTGGCACATTCAAATCCCACTTGCCCTATGGGCCTATCGCACTAGCATTCGGACGCCCACTGGGGCCACTCCGTTTTCTCTCGTGTATGGCTCCGAGGCGCTCATGCCTCTAGAGTTGGAGATTCCTTCCCTGCGCGTATCAATGCATGAGTTCATAGATGATGATTCTACGTGGAAGGCCCGTTTAGACCAGCTTACGTTGCTTGACGAACGACGCGTTAATGCTCTCGAGCATTTACGCATTTATCAAGAACGACTTAAGAAAGCTTACAACATGAAAGTTCACCTTCGGGACTTTCGCGTTGGTGATTTGGTTTTGAAGGAAAATCAACAAAATTCCAGTTTGCCATCCCACCTAAGGGACAAGTTTGAGGCAAATTGGTTAGGTCCGTATGTCATTGATAGCAAAATCGGACCCGGGACATACCGGTTAGCTTCTCTTGATGGTATCAAGGAAACAGAACCCTTGAATATCAGTCATTTACGACCATTTCATATCTAAAGAGAGCCATATCCCAAAAGGCTCCAAGGATTCTTAAAATCGCTTGGTCAAACCCAAATGCTCCAAGGATTCTTGCAATCGCTTGGTCAATCCCCCAAAATGCTCCAAGGATTATCGCAATCGCTTGGTCACCCCAAAAGCCCCAAGGATTCTTGCAACGCTGCAACAGCAGGACACAACGCTTGGTCAATCCCCCAAAATGCTCCAAGGATTATCGCAATCGCTTGGTCACCCCAAAAGCCCCAAGGATTCTTGCAATCGCTTGGTCAAACCAAAATGCTCCAAGGATTATCACAATCGCTTGGTCAATCCCCCAAAATGCTCCAAGGATTATCGCAATCGCTTGGTCACCCCAAAAGCCCCAAGGATTCTTGCAATCGCTTGGTCAATCCCCCAAAATGCTCCAAGGATTATCGCAATCGCTTGGTCACCCCAAAAGCCCCAAGGATTCTTGCAATCGCTTGGTCAAACCAAAATGCTCCAAGGATTATCACAATCTCTTGGTCAATCCCCCAAAATGCTCCAAGGATTATCGCAATCGCTTGGTCAATCCCACAAAGGCTCCAAGGATTCTTGCAATCGCTTGGTCAACCCAAAAGGCTCCAAGGATTCTCGCAATCGCTTGGTCAATCCCAAAACGCTCCAAGGATTTCCACAATCACTTGGTCAAAAATCATGAAAATTCAAAAACAACAAAAATCACCAAAAACAACAAAAATTTGCATCTCATTTCTAGGCATATTCAAATTCATCAAATAGACAGTTCTTCTCGCAATTCATCTTCATATTCACCAAAATCAATCCATCAAAAATACAAAAATACATAGCTGCATCCAAGCATTGCATCCATACATTGTATATTCATGGTCGTATAGGTCAAAGGCACCATAGGCTGTCATGGTTCTACTAGTCCATCTTGTTCCACACTGCTCCATTTTACAAAAACAGCAAAACATCATGCACTTTACCACACCGTAGTCGGTGGTCTCTTAATGTATCAAGAGTTTTTCGTGATTCAGTCATCATTTTGCTCTTTAGCACTGAAATGTATCAAGTCAAACAGATTTTACGAAGGTAGAGTTGCACTTGCAATACACCTTGTTACGTAACATCCCAACACAAATTAAAACACATAAAAAATTCCCGAGTTGTGTGAACGAAGGATGAAACCTGCACAGTAATCCAGGTTACCATAAGCGAAACGGTTATCTTGCTCATCCCCCCGTGTGAATGACCCCAAGAATGCCGAGAGTTGGCAAAAGGACAAGCGTCCTCCCTACCCAATTCCCTAAGAATCCCAAAGTTGCAAAACGTCAAAAATTTGCAAAATGTCAAAACTTCAAAATTTGACACCCCACAAGGGCACATCTCAAAAAGCACAAAGAATAGTGATTATCGTCACTCCATATCCCTTGCTCAAGAGAAAAGAAAAACAAATCAAAATAAACAGTGATTCTTATCACTATAACGAGCAAGTATCCCAGGACAATTGAAAAAAAGAAGGGAGTTGACCTTGAATCCCTGGAACTCTCAAGATTCTGACAGGTCATGAGGCAAGCCTCAGTACCGGTTTGGTTGATAGCCTATCGGTCATTGGCGGTAAACTTCTCGCATGACGATATATCTGTCACATTAACTTGTGTACAGATCAATGTTTGCATGTGGATGAGCTAGCTTATGGTATCCTGGAGAACACCGCAGATTAATCTAACTACATACAACAAAGGAGTTAGTGGAGCTAATTAGGTGATCCTCAGTACAGGTTCGGTTGAAAGCCCATCTGGCACTGGCGGTATCCTGACAAATACCACATAAATGAACTCAATTGCACACATAGGGATGTGAAATAACTTGGTTAAAAACAAGTCCGATTCATACCTTGTTCAAAAGTCTTGTAAGATAAAGTACAATCATGGCTAGTAAGCTCAAAGCTGTCTAAGTCTCAGAAAACCTTTGCTACATTGCTAAACCAATTGCACTGCTTTTCATCCTTGCAATACCATCAGAAAATACAAAAAGAAGAAACACCACATTTGTACATAGCAAAATAATGGAGTTCTAAACAGTCTATGGTGCCATAACCAAATCTCACCAAGTCCATACATCAATTTCATTTCTGCATATCACATGCATTTGCATTCCTCATGCATCCATCAAAATAAATCAACATACAACATTGGTAATTATCATACCATATGCATCCATCCATATCAAGTAGCATGCATCCATCAACATCAACCATTGTGCATAAAATCATGACATCTACGTAAAGAAAGAAAATCAAAACAACAAAAACATCACAAAAATGCAACACAAAAAGACGCAATAAGCATTTCCAGACACGAGTGCTCTTGCACTCAACCTCTTGGCATAGAAAATCGATGTCGGGGCTCAAATTCTCATTCTCCTACTTTCCTAAGAAGGCTATCATAGCTGGACCGCTCCACGGGAAGACGGGTTTTTGATGATTTCACCCCATTATGGCATCACCAAAAGGGTTAACACCCACCAAAAATAGGTCCAAATGTCGGGATATTGCACGTGCTCAAATGGAAAAACATCTAAAGCCACCCTAACCTAAGTCATCTTGGGTCAAGCGACTCGTCGCTTTTCTCACGAAGGTCATTCCCTCATCGATTCGTCGCTTGAGGGGGTAGTCACACTTAGTCACCAATCAACAAGCACACACCCAATCAAGGCAATGACATGCATTCAAAGAATCATTGACAAAGACAATCACGCTCCTGCTTGGGGCAGTAAACAAGCAATCATTAAATTGATCAAATACTTGGCATTCTCGAAGCATGAACACAAGGTTCCCTTGTGGATAAAAGGTTGCGCCCTTTGCCTAATCATGACTGATCAATGTCCAAGCTCAAGTCACACCTCACCAAAATAGGTTAACACTTGAAATCAAATTCCTTAGCTCGTCAGAAGCAAGGATTCAAGAATGCATGCCCTTTCCATACTTGGGGCATTAAAAGTTGGTTAGGTTACCAAGAAACCCTAATCATTAGTGCTTTGGTCGTATATTTTTGCTCAGCACTGTGTCACCCACAACGCTTCCCAAAAAGGGGCATCTGTAGACACCAAAAAAGCACCATTTCGATTAAGTGATTACAAACATTGATCACATTGATATCACAGCTTTTAGGGCAGCCCTTAGAGGTCAAATAGTGGTCTTAACCACTCGCACAGCAGTTCGGAAGATCGGAAAATGAGCAGAGCAAAGTCGGTCGTTCTAGAGCCTTTAACAAACTTCTTAGCCTTCTTCAAAGCCTTTATCCGCGCCAAGCCTTTTGTCAAAAACCAAGCGGGCCCAAAGTGTCGCGATATCGCGACACTTTGGGCCCCGACCCAAAGCGGGCCCAAAGTGTCGCGATATCGCGACACTTTGGGCCCCGACCAAAAGCGGGCCCGAAGTGTCGCGATATCGCGACACTTTGGGCCCCGACCAAAAGCGGGCCCGAAGTGTCGCGATATCGCGACACTTTGGGCCCCGCCCAAAGCGGGCCCGAAGTGTCGCGATATCGCGACACTTTGGGCCCCGACCCAAAGCGGGCCCGAAGTGTCGCGATATCGCGACACTTTGGGCCCCGACCCAAAGCCGGCCCAAGGTGTCGCGATATCGCGACACTTTGGGCCCCGAGCCAAAGCCGGCCCAAAGCGTCGCGATATCGCGACACTTTGGGCCCCGAGCCGACACGTCACCAGTCAAAGGCATGCAGTCAACTATCTAGGGAACGACCGCCACGTGGCACCCTCTACGTGTCCCTTTTCGAAAAAAAACCCCGCGGGTCTGTAGAACGACGGATTCAACGACGAGCATTAATTAGACGAGCGGTTTTAATAAATATCCGATCCGAGGCCACGCCTCATAACTGCGATCTGTCAGTGCGAGCCATGTCTCATAATGGCCCGATAAGGATCAAATCTGAGCGGCCTTACGGTTTTAGGGTTTTGAACATTAATGTTCCCAGAGGCCGAACCCTCTATAAATATAACCGTCTCGATACGTAAAAAGAACTGCGAAGTATTTTGTTAAGACAACGAAGTGCTGTTAAACTGAATATCCGACTGTATTCATCTGGACCGGCATTGGATTACCTTAATCCATCAATTCGACGACAACTCTGATTATCTAGATTTCGGGCCCATCCCCAGTGGATTGGTGCCGAAGTTAAGCTTTTACGGGGTGGCCCGTTTGGGTATCCCTATATACGTTATTTGATTAATTTCGAATGCATGTTAAAATAGTCCATGTTTTTTATAATGTATGTTGTATTCGAACACGTCAAATAGCAGTTTACGTCTTTCTGTTTTCGAATGAAAATTGTTTTAGTTCCGAAGTTAAGCTTTTACGGGGTGGCCCGTTTGGGTATCCCTATATACGTTATCTGATTGATTTCGAATGCATGTTAAAACAGTCCATGTTTTTTATAATGTATGCTGTATTCGAACGCGTCAAATAACAGTTTACGTCTCTCTGTTTTCGAATAGAAATTGTTTGCGGAAGTTTTAAAATAGCTTATGCTTATGTTTTAAAATATATATCTTTCGGGTATATTTAAGTAGAGTTCAAGTTTTAATGCTTTTAGAATACATGCTACCTTCAAATATAATTAAAACAGTCTATGATTCCACGATATATGCTGTTTTCGATTATGTAGGTTGTTTTCCGTGAAAGTTGCGAGGTTACGTAGAACTGTTTTATTCACGTATTTGACCAACCTTCGCATGCATTTTCCATTGCTTCCTAAAGACAGACGTTCTGCTTTCATTTAACAGGTGCTATTAAACGTTGTTATTGTTTCTTTGAATACAGTGAAGAACAGCAGCAAGCTAAAATTCATTAAACACCAGCGGCGACAATACAGTTTGACCCGCCCATTTTGCATGTGGGCATGCGAAAAGAGACTACTGTTCATCGGTTGTAACTGAGGATATGTCATTCGAAAGATTTATTGTAACCGAACGGAATTACGTTAATAAAAAGGGCTGTGCTCCTATTTTTAATTTAATTCTATCCGTGTTATTTCACGTATAAATCTAGTTCTATTTTTATTGCATCTCGGTGTTTATTTTCCGGAATCTCATGCTTTCAACAGGATCTGTACATTGTTTCACATGTCCCACGAAGGCGTTGAAAGAATTTTCTTCGTGGGGTTGTACTTCAATGGCTTTTAAAATGTCCATAAGAGCTTCTCTATGTGGAGATGATTGTTGAATAAGCTCGTAGATGGACAGCCTAGCCTAGCCTGGCTCCGATTTTATTTTATTTCTTCCTCTTTTGTTCAAATTCGTATCAATCCTGAAGACCAACTCAAAACGGCATTCACAACGCCTTGGGGGACATTTTGTTATAAGTTCATGCCTTTTGGCCTTAAAAACGCTAGTGCTACATACCAACGTGCTATGACGTATATCTTCCATGATTATATGCACAAAACTTTGGAAGATTACATGGATGATTTGTTAGCCAAGTCTCTCTTGTGCTCAGACCATCTCGGTGACTTAAGCAAGATTCTCGATCGCCTCATAGAGCATAAGGTCAGACTGAATCCCAAGAAGTGCGTGTTTGGCGTCACATCTGGAAAACTCTTGGGTTTTATAGTCTCCAAGAGAGGCATCGAAGTGGACCCAAACAAAGTCAAGGCAATCCTTGAAATGGCTCCCCCAACCACTATCAAGTAGCTCAGAAGTCTGCAAGGAAAGGTCACGTCGATTAAACGCTTCATAGCGCAATTATCTGACAAATGCCGACCAATGAACAAACTATTGCACAAGGGGGTCACATTTCATTGGGATGACGAGTGCCAGTCAGCCTTTGACAAAATCAAACAATATTTGGCTTCGCTGCCAGTATTGGCACTGCCTAGACCAGGTGTGCCGTTCTATTTATACATCTCAGCTACTCAGGTGGCACTGGGCGCAATGCTAGCCCAGAAGAATGAACTTCACAAAGAACAGGCTACTTACTATCTTACCCACACCCTGGTAAGTTACGAACTTAACTATGCATACGTTGAGAAACTCTGCTTGGCAGTGGTATTTTCTACCAAAAGGCTACGCCACTACATGCTGAGCAACACTACGTATGTTGTGTCTAAGGAGAATCCATTGCGATACATGATGAGTCGCACTTATCATAGTAGTCGCACGACGAAATGGATCATGTTGTTGACAAAATTTGACATTGATTTTATTGGACAAAAATCTATAAAAGGACAAGTCATAGCCGATCAACTAGCAGAGGCTCCTCTTGAAGACGATCAGCCTCTAGTCATAGAACTACCCGATGATGAGGTCTTCCATGTCTCAGAATCGCCAGATTCTAAAGAGCCTGAGTCTCAGGCCGACATAACCTTATTTTTCGATGGTTCTAAATGCGAGCAATGTGGTGGCGCAGGAATTGTATTCTTCACATCGTAGGGCGCTCCAATGCCACTGTCATTTAAATTAAACTTCCAATGCACCAACAACAATGTAGAATATGAAGCCTTGCTCCTAGGTCTTCAGACAGCAATCGCCATGAACATCAAAAGACTGAACATCTTTGGTGATTCGCTGTTAATCGTCAATCAAGTCAAAGGGAAATATCAATGCAAATGCCCAGTTCTGAAAGCTTATAAAGCCCTCGTGGATAAATTATTGTCAAAACTTGAGTGGTATGACATCGAGGCACTCCCTCGATCATCGAATCATTTTGTGGACACAATGGCCTCCTTAGGGTCACTAATCCCGCAAGACCTTTCTGGTGATATAACAACAATTCAAGTGAAAACCTTATCGCAACCCATGATGGAACGTGCAAGCTCAGACTTGACGCCAGGAATCCAAATGATCCAGATCGAACCATCTTCAGATAAATTCTTTCAAATCTGAGACTATTTGAAACATGCCAACTGGGGGTCTTTGTTCTCCCCCACTCCCATTAATAGCAACACAATGCTATTCTTACAAGTTCTATCCCAATCAGCATTTGTTAGGGAAGAACTCCAAAAGGGATTGGCTGTTCAAACTGTCGAGGTATTCGATCAACAGGACTGGTATTTACCCATAAGAGACTACCTAAAGTTAGGTAATCTACCCTTTGGATTGACGCAAGCCGCAAAACGAACATTCAAACAGAAAGTGGCAAAATATGTCTTGATAGGAGACATTTTGTATCGTCACAGCTACGACGGAATTCTTCTTCGTTGCTTGGACCAGCAAGAGTCCACTTGGGTAGTCACCCAAGCGCATGACGATACATGTGGCGGCCACTTCAGTGGTATGGCCATTGCAAAGCGCATTCTTCGCATGGGCTATTATTGGCCATCTTTAGAGCGAGATTGCTGCGCGTATGTCAAGAGGTGCGTAAAATGTCAACATCATGCCAATTTAATGCACTCACCTTCCCAGGCCCTACAGACAGTCCAGTCTGCTTGTCCATTTTCGTAGTGGGGCCTCGATCTAATCGGAAATATCTCCCCTGCATCGTCAGGCCATCACACGTTTATCATAACGACCACAGAATATTTTACCAAATGGGTTGAAGCAATTCCATTAACCTCGACGACAGGACCCCGCATTGCGGAGTTCATTTTGCATTACATAATATGTCGTTTTGGTATTCCATCCAAAATAATCTCGGATAATGGGCCATCATTCAAGAACAAAGACGTGCGTGCTTTAACCACAAAGTACAAAATTAAGCACAGCTTTTCAACACCCTATTATCCACAAGAAAATGGGCAAGTAGAGGCGTCAAACAAAACGCTAGTCGCCATCTTTAAAAAGACCGTCGCAGACAGTCATAAGGATTGGCACATACAAATCCCACTTGCCCTTTGGGATTATCGCACTAGCATTTGGACACCCACTGGGGCAACTCCATTTTCACTAGTGTATGGCTCAGATGCAGTAATGCCTCTCGAGTTGGATATTCCTTCCCTCCGCATATCAATGCAGGAATTCATCGATGATGACACTGCACGGTAGGCCCGATTAGACCAACTTATGTTGCTTGACGAAAGATGCGTTAATGCTCTTGAGCACTTACGTATCTATCAAGAGCGGCTTAAGAGAGCTTACAACATGAAAGTTCACCTAAGAGACTTTCGGGTTGGTGATTTGGTGCTGAAGGAAAACCAACAAAACTCTAATTTGTTGTCCCATATGAGAGACAAATTCATGGCAAATTGGCTAGGTCCTTATGTCATTGATAGCAAAATAGGACCGGGAACGTACAGGCTAGCTTCTCTTGATGGTATCAAGGAAACAGAACCCTTGAATATCAGTCATTTGCGACCATTTCATATCTAAGAAAGCCATGTACCAAAAAAAAAAAAAAAAAAACAAACAAACAAAAAGCTCTAAGGATTATTGCAATCTCTTGGTCACCTAAAAAGCTCCAAGGATTATCGCAATCTCTTGGTCAATCCAAAAAGCTCCAAGGATTATAGCAATCTCTTGGTCACCAAAAAGCTCCCAACTGGGGGTCTTTGTTCTCCCCCACTCCCATTAATAGCAACACAACGCTATTCTTACAAGTTCTATCCCAATCAACATTTGTTAGGGAAGAACTCCAAAAGGGATTTGCTGTTCAAACTGTCGAGGTATCCGATCAACAGGACTGGTATTTACCCATAAGAGACTACCTAAAGTTAGGTAATCTACCCTTTGGATTGACGCAAGCCGCAAAATGAACATTCAAATAGAAAGCGGCAAAATATGTCTTGATAGGAGACATTTTGTATCGTCACAGCTACGACGGAATTCTTCTTTGTTGCTTGGACCAGCAAGAGTCCACTTGGGCAGTCACCCAAGCGCATGACGGTACATGTGGCGGCCACTTCAGTGGTATGGCCATTGCAAAGCACATTCTTCGCATGGGCTATTATTGGCCATATTTAGAGCGAGATTGTTGTGCGTATGTCAAGAGGTGCGTAAAGTGTCAACATCATGCCAATTTAATGCACGCACCTTCCCAGGCCCTACAGACAGTCCAGTCTGCTTGGCCATTTTTGCAGTGGGGCCTTGATCTAATCGGAAAGATCTCCCCTGCATCGTCAGGCCATCACATGTTTATCATAACGGCCACAAAATATTTTACCAAATGGGTGGAAGCAATTCCGTTAACCTCTACGACAGGACCCCGCATTGCGGAGTTCATTTTGCATTACATAATATGTCATTTTGGTATTCCATCCAAAATAATCTCGGATAATGGGCCATCATTCAATAACAAAGACGTGCGTGCTTTAACCACAAAGTACAAAATTAAGCACAGCTTTTCAACACCCTATTATCCGCAAGCAAATGGGCAAGCAGAGGCGTCAAACAAAACTCTAGTCGCCATCCTTAAAAAGACCGTCGCAGACAGTCATAAGGATTGGCACATACAAATCCCACTTGCCCTTTGGGCTTATCGCACTAGCATTCGGACACCCACTGGGGCAACTCCGTTTTCACTAGTGTATGGCTCAGAGGCAGTAATGCCTCTCGAGTTGGAAATTCCTTCCCTCCGCATATCAATGCAGGAATTCATCGATGATGACACTGCACGGCAGGCCCGATTAGACCAACTTACGTTGCTTGACGAAAGACGCGTTAATGCTCTCGAGCACTTACGTATCTATCAAGAGTGGCTTAAGAGAGCTTACAACATGAAAGTTCACCTAAGAGACTTTCGGGTTGGTGATTTGGTTCTGAAGGAAAACCAACAAAACTCTAATTTGCCATCCCATATGAGAGACAAATTCACGGAAAATTGGCTAGGTCCTTATGTCATTGATAGCAAAATAGGACCGGGAATGTACAGGCTAGCTTCTCTTGATGGTATCAAGGAAACAAAACCCTTGAATATCAGTCATTTGCGACCATTTCATATCTAAGAAAGCCATGTACCAAAAAAAAAAAAAAAAAAAAAACAAACAAACAAAAAGCTCCAAGGATTATCGCAATCTCTTGGTCACCCAAAAATCTCCAAGGATTATCGCAATCTCTTGGTCAATCCAAAAATCTCCAAGGATTATAGCAATCTCTTGGTCACCAAAAAGCTCCAAGGATTATCGCAATCTCTTGGTCAATACAAAAAGCTCCAAGGATTATCGCAATCTCTTGGTCACCAAAAAGCTCCAAGGATTATCGCAATCTCTTGGTCACCAAAAAGCTCCAAGGATTATCGCAATCTCTTGGTCAACCCAAAAAGCTCCAAGGATTATCGCAATCTCTTGGTCAAAAAAAAAAAAAAAAATCAATAAATTCAACAAAAACAAAACAACAAAAATCATCAAAAACAACAAAGATTTGCATCTCAATTCTAGGCATACTCGAATTCATCAGAATCAACAAAAAAACCATGCATAACTTTTACCACACTACAGTCAGTGGTCTGGGAATGTACCAAGAATTTCGGTGATTCAGTCATCATTTTCCTCTTTAGCCATGTAGTGTACCAAGTCGAACAGATTTTACGAAGGTAGAGTCATACTTGAAATACACCTTGTTACGTAACATCCCAACACAAATCAAAACACTAAAATTCCCAAAATTGTGTGAACGAAAGACGAAACCTGCAAAATAATCTAGGTCACCACAAGCGAAACGGTTATCTTGCTCATCCCCACGTGCGAATGACCCCTAGAATGTTGAGAGTTGGCAAAAGGACAAGCATCCTCCCTACCCAATTCCCTAAGAATCCCTAAAGTTCTCAATAGTTGCAAAACACAAAAATTTGCAAAATGTCAAAACTCCAAATTTGACAAACTATAGTGCACACATCAAAAGGCACAAACAACAGTGATTTTCATCACTCCATATCCCCAATCCCTTGCTCAAAAGAAAAACAAATCAAAATAAACAGTGATCTTATCACTACAAAAGAGCAAGTATCCCAATACAATTGAAAAAAAGAAGGGAGTTGACCTTGAATCCCTGGAACTCTCAGCATTCTATAGGTCATAAGGCAAGCTTTAGTACCAATTTGGTTGATAGCCTATCGGTAACAGAAGTAAACCTCCCGCATGACGATATATCTGTCACATTAACTTGCGTACAGATCAATGTTTGCATGTGGATGAGCTAGCTTATGGCATCCTGGATTACAACGCAGATTAATCTTAGTACATACAACAAAGGAATTCGTGGAGCTAATTAGGTGATCCTCAGTACAGGTTCGGTTGAAAGCCCACACGGCACTGGCGATATCCTAACAAATACCACTAAATGAACTCAATTGCACACACAGGGATGTTAAATAACTTGGTCAAAAACAGGTCCGATTCATACCTTGTTCAAAAGTCTTGTAAGATAAAGTATAGTCATGGATAGTGAGATAAAATTGTCTGAATCTCAGAAAATCATACATTCATCCCAAAACCATCTGCGCTACTTATCATCCTTATGATACCATCAGAAAATACAAAAAAAAAAGAAAAAACCAGGTAAATAAAGATCTTCTTAAACAATAATGGTGCAATCATCACAAATGTCATTCATCCATTTCAATTTGCATATCACATAGACATCTAAAACATTTCAATTCATCATAACATCTGCATTCATCAAAATGAATAAACATGCATAACAAAAATCACATCATCACATGTACAAATCCAAAAATAAAACAGGTATATATATATATATATATATATATATATATATATATATATATATATATATATATATATATATATCGTCAAAAAGATGCCCACAGGCTACAAAACCGGTCCTCAGACCCCGCAAGCATATCCAAAAACCCAACCTAAGGCATCGACCACCATGATCACGCAGGATCGGTGCGACGGGAACTACCCCCCATGGTGTGGGTCCTACGGGACCCTGCAGGGCGGCTACTGCTAGCCCCCGCATCATGCCTACTACCACCCCCCTCATCTAACCGCCTGCGACGAGATGATGCTTGACTGCTCAGTCAAACTATCCCTCGTTCATCGAGAAGATCTGCTGATCGAAGGCTCAGGGAGCCGCCCGCCAAGGCGGATGACCTCCCTCTCCAAGTCTATCCGATACAGACACCACTCTGCCTCTCGCCGATGATAGATAGACAATGCATCATCGTGCTGTGCCAAAACTCTATCACGCTCTGCCAACTGAGCCCGCAGAAGATCCCTCTCCAGATCCCGCATCCGTAGCAGCTCTGTAAGTCACGCAACCTCACCGCCTACATCCAACCCCACCTCCTCTGTATCTATCGGACGCATAGGACTCGCGGGGATAGTAGCCTGCTCAGGCTCCAACTGCTCCTCCACATCCTGCATGTTCGGCTACTCCGGAACACCCAAGTCCACATCCTCATCTCCCACATCCACCATGTCTGCATCATCCAATGGCCCCCCCCCAATCACCCCCTGCCGCCTCAGCATCCTCCACTACCGCCTCCGTGCCTCCCAGTGGACCCTCTCCTCTCCAGCGCCGCAATACCCACCACGAGTCATACTCAGTGGTAGTACCGACGTCATCCACATCCAACACCTCAATCACCGCATCCGACTCCTCGCCCAATGGCACGAGGACCGGTGGCTCCAGATCCCTCTCATCTCCCCGACGCCGATAGCCTACGGGCTCACCAGGCAACCCCTGGCGCACCCCAAACTGTCGTGTAACCCGGCGGTACGGAAAGAACTCATGCTCCGTCCTATTCCGCCCAGTCAACCATCGCTCCCTCCGCACCCGTCGGAGCCACTCTCCAGCCTCAGGCCAGGCTGGAGAGTCCCGATAGGGATGCCAAAATACCTCCCCTGGAGTGAGCCGCGAAAAGGCATCAATGTAGTGCTCAACGACACCTGCCCATCACCGACTCTGCCCCTGCTCCGCAGACCATCGCCACAAAGCTGCATAACCAATCTCCTCATCCTCCATCGCCGCTCGAGTCGTCCACGGTAACCCGGTAGGCCTCTCAACAGCTATGTGCTGCAAACCCCGACATCGCAACAAAAAGCGCAAGCGACACCCTTCCGCTGTCGACAGCGGACCCCATACAGCTCCCTATAAAGCTGTGCCAACAAAGTTTGTCCCCATCTCAGAATCAACGGTGCCTCTATCGGGCACTCTGCCAACTGCCACACCAAATCCAGCAGGTTCCACGGGAACCTCGTGCTTGACGAATCAGGGAGAAGAATGTTAGAAATGAGGCCCATCAAGAATGCGTGCCTCACTCCTAACACCCCCCTCTCCTTCCACCAGCTAACCAAAATCCCGCCAGCCTGGCAATCCGCTTCGGCTGTCTCCACTGGGTCTGCTACACCCAGCTCCCCCCCATGCCCAAAACATCTCGTAAGTATAGCAGTCCATTGATCAAACGGAGATGTCCTAATAGGCAGACCATCTATCGAAATCCGAAGCAACCGATAGACGTCCTCAAGAGTCACAGTCATCTCCCCTGTCGGGAGATGGAAAGTATTAGTCCGTGGATCCCAAAGCTTGATCAGGGCCGTCAGATAGGCCTGATCCAAAACCACGAGCTCCGGTCGAGCCACTCGTTGAGCCCAAGGGCATCAAGCCATTCCCAGTCATCATCGGTCAATGCCAACCGTGCCTCAGTAAAGGCAGCGGGTACACGGTACCGGCTCCTAACAACCTGCAAGCAAACAAAAATAAAAAATAAATAAATAAATATAACAGATCAAATTTTCAGTTCTAGGGTTTCTAACCTTAACTATTAAACAAAAACATCACAAAAAATCTTAAAGTTTTGAAAAGCGTCAACACAAAAACAATGCATTAAATTAAAGCAAAATAAACCCTAGGGTCACTTACAGGTCTCACCTCGGCTCCGCCGCTCGAACCAGTTTGTGCACTCATGATGGCAGAGAGAATTCCAGCAGCGCTTCGCTTCGCAGAATTACCTCCTCCTCCCAGAGCTCCAAAATCGCAAGAAAAAAATGACACAAATGAGCCCAAAATCAAGTTTTGGCCCTTAAATAGGCCTATTGCGCTGGAATTCATCCTTGACTGGGACGAGCGCTCTGATCAGTGCTTGTCCCACCCAGGGACGAATTCTCCAGCTGGAATTCGTCCCACCCAGGGACGAATTCAGGCCAGCACAAAAAAAAATCAACAAAAATGACTAAAAATGCACTAAAACAAACAATAAAATTGCCTGACAGGATTGCAAATGCACCGACAACATGGGCATACAAAATCGACATCGGGGTCACAAATTATCACTATCCTACTCCCTAAGAAGGCTACCATAGCCGGACCGCTCCACGGGAAGACAGATTTTGACAATTTAATCCCAAAATGGTGTCACAAAAAAACAACAAAACAACAAAAAAATGCAACACAAAACAAACAATAAACATTGCCAGACACAAGTGCTCTTGCACTTAACCTCTTGGCATAGAAAAATTGATGTCGGGGTTTGCATTGTCACTATCCTACTCCCGAAGAAGGCTACCATAGCCGGACCGCTCCACGGGAGGACGGATTGCCGACAATTCAATCACCAAATGGTGTCACAAAAACAACAAAAACAGTACAAAATTCAACAAAAACACAGCAAAAACAATGCCGGACACAAGTGCTCTCGCACTTAGCCTCTAGGCAAAGAAAATCGATGTCGAGGTCCAAATTATCGCTCTCCTAATTCCCCAAGAAGGCTATCATAGCCGGACCGCTCCACGGGAAATAGGTTTTCGACGATTTCACCTCATTATGACATCACCAAAAGGGTTAACACCCACCAAAAATAGGTCCATATGTTGGAAAAATTGCACACGCTTAACGGTAAACCCTCTAAAGGCAACCTTGCACAAGTCATCTTGGGTCAAGCGACTCGTCGCTTCTCTCACGAAGGTCATTCCCTCATCGATTCGTCGCTTGAGGGGGTAGTCACACTTAGTCACCAACCAACAATCACACACCCAATTAAGGAAAACGACATGCATTCAAAGAATCATTGACAAAGACAATCACGCTCCTGCTTGGGGCGGTAAACAAGCAACAATCAAATCAATCAAACACTTGGCATTTCGTGAATCATGAACACAAGGTTCCCCACGAGGATAAAAACGCCCTTCACTTGTTCATGAGTGATCAATGTCTAAGTTCAAGTCACACCTCACCAAAACAGGTTAATACTTGAAATCAAATTCCTTAGCTCGTCGGAAGCAAGGATTCAAGAATGCATGCCCTTTCCATACTTGGGGCATCAAAAGTTGGTTAGGTTACCAAGAAACCCTAATCATTAGTGCTTCGGTTATCTATTTTTTCTCAACATTGCGTCACCCGCAGCGCTTCCCAAAAAGGGGCATCTGTAGACACCAAAACAGCACCAATCCGATTATGTGACTGCAAACACTGATCGCTTTGACAAACACAGCCCCCAGGGCAGCCCTCAGAGGTTAAACAGTGGTCTTAACCACTTTCATAGCAATTTTGTAAGGTCAAGAAGCAATTTGGCACACTTGGACACTTTGCCTAGTATTCGTCTCACCCAGGGACGAATTCAAAATAGAATCCGTCCCACCCCAGGACGAATTCTGAATCCGTCCCTGGGTGGGACGAATTCTAAGCTTAACGGGAAAAAAGGCAAATGGTGCCAAGTGGCAGCCCAGAACAATCAGTTAAGGACTCCTGCCTTGCACGCGTGTGTAGGTGGACAGAGGGGCCGTTAGAAGAGCGTTACAAAAAGCATTTATCAAAGCTCAAGTCAATGGAGGACTCCCCTCCCTCATGGGAAGACAAGAGTGCCACATGGCGCCTATGGCCAACACATGGCATTTGTGCTTCCCTCCCAAAAGAGACCCCTTGGGTCTATAAAAGGTGGGACTTTTCTCACCCAAAATATACGGGTTGAAGGAGTTTTCAAGCAACGAAGTCCCTGCCGAATTGAAGACCCACTTGCATCCCTCTTGGTTCACCTTCCCACATCCACCAATCTCTTTTGCAAGGGAGGTTGTTGGGTGGCCTTTGGAAGCTCGAACCTTACCCAAATCCAACGCATGGACACTTGAACCTACCAATTCGCCGACCCCCCAATCCTAAAAGGTTTTGGGCCCATCCCTGGTGGATTGGCTCCAAAATCGAGGGCCAACGGTGGGAGGCCCACTTGGGCACCCCCGCACCTCCCAAGTCCTATTTTTAGTTTTTGAGCATTTTAGATTATTTTTTAGATTGCATTTTGTGTTATTAGGTCTGATTAATCCATAGCTGCAATTTTGTAACTTTTGGTCGGATTCTAGGATGTTTTGTATTGCTTTGTCGTTTCGCTAACTTGCAGGTGTCAAGGTCAAATTCCCGAGGGTGGAGGCCAAATTGGGAAAATCCGACCATCTGGGTCGTCCCAAAATGGCCCCAATTACATAACCCCCATGTTTGCAGGCATTTTGCAGGTCTCGAGATCCGACATTGGAGCAACGACGGGTCGATTTCTTCAACACGGAAGAATTCGTCCCACCCGGGGACGAATTACAGTCAAAATTCGTCCTGCCCGGGGACGAATTCCAGTTGAAGGTGGATTGGCCAGCTGCCTCAGTGGCAGTGGCCTTCTGGTAACTTTTCTTACCTTCTGTCAAGTTTTGAAGCAATTTGGATTCATTGTATTCACTGTTTCAGGCAAATATTTACATGCATATTTCGTTAGTTTTAGAGAGCAAACGCTTTTCATTTGCAGCGAGGTGCTACCGACATCTTGGTCATTTCTTTGTTCGCAGGAGAAGCAGCAGAGGTGAAGAACTCATCGACATCAGCGGCGGCATCATCTTGGCCCGCCCATTGCAATCGTGGGCACGCGGAAAGAGGAATCATTCGGTGATTGTAATCAAACTCTATTTGCGCTCCTAGCCCCTGAAAAGGGAGGAGACGTCATTGTAACGGAGATCAAGGGATATTAATGAAAGGGCTGTGTTTTCTCTATTTGATTGTGTCTCTTCCAATGTGTTTCTTTTCCATTTCATGCAATTTACATTTCTAGGACTTAAGCGTACTTAATTTTGAATGCAATCGCACTTGGTGTTTCCTTTGCCCGGAATCTCGTGCTTTCAGCGGATAGTCCATGCAGATGAAAAACTTTGCATCCAACAGCTTTTGCAATTCATATTTGACCATCAAGGCCACTGTTAGGTGCATCTTTCATAGTTTTTACTTAACTGGCTTGATTTTCGGATCAAGCGTTACATTATGCGTGACTAGCTACGGATCTAGTCTCGGCATGTCTCTGTATGACCATGCAAAAACCTCCTTCTTCACTTTGAGAAGGGCAATGTAGTCGGATTGCTCTTCAAGGGATAAGCTTACCCCCAGCTTGATAATCTGTGGATTCATTGAGTCTAAGCCGATGTCTACGTCAGTCGTTTCCTCGACTGACATGTGGGATCCGTCCTCCAACTGATGTGGAGTTGGGATCAAATGGATATCATTAGCTGAGTTTAGATCTGCATTTGGAACCTCGGGTCCCTCTTCAGCTTGAAAAATATCTTGAGTTGTCCCTGAGGTAAAATGAGGCATTTCATCGAAAGGCCAATACTCTGATGGGGAGAGTGGTGAATTGATGTGATCCCAGTCGATGGCATCTATGTCTAGATGCAATGACCGTGCTCGATCGGCCAGATTGCGGATGGGTGCGGTAAAATCAATGGAGATCATGTGTATGAAATGAATTTGGTCTCCATTACCGCAGGTGTGATAACTCGAACATTTTGGATGCTCCCTATGCTATGGATCTGGTTCTGTAGGTATGGGCATGAACGGATCGTCCCTATGTGTTGATAGGAAGATGGGGTCTTCCCTCGGCACTGATGTCATTATAGGGTCTCGGGGTGGATGGTGCTCATCGTGAATTTGGAGCCATGGATCCAAAACTTGGTCCCACCCTGCTGGGTCTACCCATCATTCATGACCTAACCTTATGCCCATCTGTCCCATTAGATCTTCATGAGTTAAAGGGCGATTATTCCATCACGCATGTCTGAGATAGATCATCTTAGTCTCATCTTCTGAATCGCTTTCGGAGATCCAAAAATGTTCATTCTCTTCAGCAACTATTTGTGACGTTGAGGTTTCTCCTTGTTCCAGCAAATTAATCTGGTCCCATTGCGGTTGTTCCACTCTTGGTGGAGGGACCTGATTCTCTTGACACTGTATTGACTCAACTGGAACCTCTAAGGGGAACAGCTTCAAAAAGATGTCCGAACACCGTTTATGTTCTCTTTGGGGATTAATGTTTGAACTTTCACATCTCTCTAGCAAAGGAGGGGGATTACTGTTGTTGCCAAGGGTGTTTGTTGACCATGGGAGGTAATCTCCCAATGTATATTCTGTATTTGGGTTGGCATAAGGATCTAATGCCAATCCACCCTTGTCGCCTATTTCTAGGCCTTGCATGTTTTCTACCAAGATGTCTAAGGGCAAGGGGTGGTTGAACCCTACTCTCGACTTATCATAAGGCATTTGATATCTTGGTTGGCAAAGGACACGCACCCCTTACTCATACCTGCCTAACCTGTATCCGTGCCAATTGCATTGGCCTAGATATCTTAGAGCGAAGTTTGGGTTAGACAAATAATTGATATTTTTGGCAAAAGGCTCTTCGTCCTCGTCCTTTTACTTGCATGGTTCTACACCATGATCAAGGCCCCCATACACAAAATTTTTCTGGTTTGGTGGTGAAAGCACGAGATTCCGGGCGAAGGAAACACTAATTGCGATGCATTCAAAATCAAATACGCTTAAGTCCTAGAAATGTAGAATGCATGAAATGAAAGAGACGCATTGAAATGAGATACAAGCAAATGGAGAAAACACAGCCCTTTCATTAAACTCTCTTGATCTCTGTTACAAATACGCCTCCTCCCTTTTCGGGGGCTAGGAGCGTTAAAAGAATTTGATTACAATCGAGACTTAAGGTTCCTCTTTCCGGGTGCCCACACTTGAAATGGGCGGGCCAAGATGATGCCGCCGCTGATGTTGATGAGTCCTTAACCTCTCCTGCTCCTCCTGCGAACAAAGAAACAACAAAGATGTCAGTAGCACCTGTTGCAAATAGTAAGTGTTTGTTCTCTAAAATCGCCAAAAGATGCATGTAAATAATTAGCCAAATCGATAGACAAAATGACTCTAAATGACCTGAAAACCTGACAGAGGACAGAAGACATCACCAGAGGGCCACTGCCATTGAAACAGTCGGCCAATCTACCTTCAACTGGAATTCGTCCCTGGGCAGGACGAATTTTGACTGCTATTCGTCCCTGGGTGAGACGAATTCTACTGTGTTGGAAAAGCCGAAGTGGTACTGCTCCAATGTCGAATCCCGAGACCTCCAAAACACCTGCAAACAGAGGGGTTATGTAATTGGGGCCATTTTGGGACGACCCAGATGGTCGGATTCTCCCAATTTGGCCTCTATCCTCGGGAATTCGATGTCGCCACCTGCAAGTTAGTAGGACAACAAAGCGACAAAAGGCATGATAAAATCTGATCAAAATGTTATGAAATTGAAGCTATGAGTTAACCAAACAGAATAACATGAGATGCAACCTGAAACAATAATCTAGAATGCTTTTGGAATAAAACTTAGAAAGTGCGGGGGTGCCCAAGTGGGCCTCCCACCGTTGGCACTTGATCTTGGCGCCAATCCACTAGGGATGGGCCCAAAACCTCTTAGGATTGGGATGTCTGCAAATTGGTGGTGTAAGGTGGTCAAATGTTGGATTTGGGTTGGATCCACGCTTCCAAAAGCCACCCAATAACCTCCCTTGCAAAAGAGATTAGTGGATGTGAGAAGGTGAATCAAAAGGATGCAAGTGGGTATTCAATCGGACAACACTTCGTTGCTTAGAATCGCCTCCAATCTCTCCTTTTTGGGTGAGAAAAGTCCCACCTTTTATAGACCCATGGGGTCTCTTTTGAGAGGGAAGCATAAGCGCCATGTGTTGGTCATAGGTGCCATGTGGCGATCAAGTCTTCCCATGAGGGAGGGGAGTCCTCCATGACTTGGGCTTTCATAACCGCCCTTGTGACGATCCTCTAACGGCCTATCTGCCCACCCACACACGCGTGCGAGGCAGGAGTCATCAACCGACCGTCTCTGGGCTGCCACTTGGCGCCATTCTTCTTTTTGCCCGTTAAACTCAGAATTCGTCCCTACCAGAGACGAATTCAGAATTCGTCTCTGGGTGAGACGGATTCCATTTTGAATTCGTCCCTGGGTGAGACGAATACTGAGCAAAGTGTCTAAATGTACCAAATTGCCTCTTGACCTTACAAAATTGCTATGAAAGTGGTTAGGACCACTGTTTGACCTCTGAGGGCTGCCCTGGGGGCTGTGTTTGTCAAAGCGATCAGTGTTTGCAGTCACATAATCGGATTGGTGCTGTTTTGGTGTCTACAGATGCCCCTTTTTGGGATGCACTGTGCATAGCGCAGCGTCGAGCAAAAATAGATAACCAAAGCACTAATGATTAGGGTTTCTTGGTAACCTAACCAACTTTTGATGCCCCAAGCATGGAAAGGGCATGCATTCTTGAATCCTTGCTTCTGACGAGCTAAGGAGTTTGATTTCAAGTGTTAACCTATTTTGGTGAGGTGTGACTTGAGCTTGGACATTGATCAGCCATGATTAGGCAAAGGGCGCAACCTTTTATCCTCGGGGGAACCTTGTGTTCATGATTCATGAAATGCCAAGTGTTTGATTGATTTGATTGTTGCTTGTTTATTGCCCCAAGCAGGAGCGTAATTGTCTTTGTCAATGATTCTTTGAATGCATGTCGTTTTCCTTAATTGGGTGTGTGATTGTTGATTGGTGACTAAGTGTGACTACCCCCTCAAGCGACGAATCGATGAGGGAATGACCTTCATGAGAAAAGCGACGAGTCGCTTGACCCAAGATGACTTGTGCAAGGGTGCCTTTAGATGTTTTACCGTTTAAGAATGTGCAATTTTTCCAACATTTGGACCTGTTTTTGGTGGGTGTTAACCCTTTTGGTGATGCCATAATGGGGTGAAATCATCAAAAACCCATCTTCCCGTGGAGCGGTCCGGCTATGGTAGCCTTCTTGGGGAAGTAAGAGAGTGACAATTTGAACCCCGACATCGAATTTCTTTGCCTAGAGGTTAAGTGCAAGAGCACTTGTGTCCGGCAATGCTTATTGCTGTGTTTTTGTGTTGCGTTTATTTGTTGTTTTTGTTGTTTTTTGTGACACCATTTGGGGATTAAATTATCGAAAATCCGTCTTCCCGTGGAGCGGTCCGGCTATGGTAGCCTTCTTAGGGAGTAGGATAGTGATAATTTGTGACTCCAATGTCTATTTTGTATGCGCTGGATGTGAGGTGCAGTAGCACTCCTATCGGGCAAATTTATTGTCTGTTTTTAGTGCATTTTTTATCATTTTTTGATGTTTTTGAAGTTCTGGCCTGAATTCGTCCCTGGGTGGGACGAATTCCAGCTGTAGAATTCGTCCCTGGGTGGGACGAGCGCTAACCAGAGTGCTCATCCCAGTCAAGGATGAATTCCAGCTCATAGGTCTATTTAAGGGCCAAAACTTGAATTTGGGCTCATTTGTGTCATTTTTTTTCTTGCGATTTTGGAGCTCTGGGAGGAGGAGGTAATTCTGTGAAGCGAAGCGCTGCTGGAATTCTCTCTGCCATCATGAGTGCACAAACTGGTTCGAGCGGCGGAGCCGAGGCGAAACCTGTAAGTGCCTCTTAGAGTTTATTTTTGTTTAAAATTGCACTTGTTTTATTTAATTGTTTTTGTGATGTTGTTTTTCAAAATGTGTTTTAAAACTTAAACCCTGAAACTGGATTGAAGACAAACAATTTTTACTTGAATTTTTCTCTTTTATTCTTGTACGCTTCTTTTTCCATGATTTTTAATTTTTTTTTGTTGAATTGTTTGTTTTGCAGGTTGTTAGGAGCCGGTATCGTGTACCTGTTGCTTTTACTGAGGCGCGGGGTGCACTGACTGATGATGATTGGGAATGGCTTGATGCCCTTGGGCTCAAGCAGGTGTCTCGACTGGAGCCTGTGGTCCCGGATCAGGCCTATCTGACGGCCCTGATCAAACTTTGGGATCCGTGGACCAACACGTTCCATCTCCCGACAGGGGAGATGACTGTGACTTTGGAGGATGTCTATCGGTTGCTTCGGATTCCGATAGATGGACTGCCCATTAGGACATCGCCGCGTGATCAGCGGACTACTGTACTTACGAGATGCTTTGGGCATGGGGGGCGGCTGGGTGTAACGAACCCAGTGGAGACAGCCGAGGTGGACTGCCAGGCTGGCGGGATTTTGGTTGGCTGGTGGCAGGAGAGGGGGGTGTTAGGAGTGAGGCACGCATTCTTGATGGGCCTCATTTCTAACATGCTTCTACCTGATTCATTAGGCGCGAGGTTCCCGTGGAACCTGCTAGATTTGGTGTGGCAGTTGGTAGAGTGCCCGATAGAGGCACCGCTGATTTTGAGATGGGGACAGACATTGTTGGCACAGCTCTACGGGGAGCTGTATGGGGTCCGTTGTCGGCAGTGGAAGGGGGTCAGCTATAGTTATCTGCTGCAGTGCTAGGGTTGGCAGCACATAGCAGTTGAGAGGCCAACCGGGTTACCATGGATGACTCGGGCGGTGATGGATGATGTGGAGATAGGCTATGTAGTTTTGTGGTGGCGGTCTACGGAGTAGGGGCAGAGTCGGCGATGGGCAGGTGCTGTAGAGCATTATACTGATGCCTTCTCTTGGCTCACTCTAGGGGAGGTGGTTTGGCGCCCTTATCGGGACTGTCCAGCCTGGCCGGAGGCTGGAGAGTGGCTCCGATGGGTACGTAGGGAGCGGTGGTTGATTGGGCGGCATGGGACCGAGCATGAGTTTTTCTCATATAGCCGGGTTACACGATAGTTTGGGGTGCGCCAGGGGTTTCCTGGTGAGCCTGTGGTCTATCGACATTGGGGTGATGAGAGGGCTCTAGATCCACCGGTCACCATGCCATTGGGCGAGGAGTCAGATGCGGTGATTGACGTCCCGAACGTAGATGACGTCGGGACTACCACTGAGTATGACTCGTGGTGGGTGCTACGACGATGGAGAGGGGAGGGGCCACTAGGAGGCGCAGAGGCGGCAGTGGAGGGTGGTGAGGCAGCAGGTGATGATTGGGGAGGTCCGTTGGATGATGCGGACATGGTGGATGTGGGGAATGAGGATGTTGATTTTGGTGCTCCGGATCAGCCGGACATGCAGGATGTGGAGGAGCAGTGGGAGCCAGAGCAGGCTACTGTTCCAGAGGGTCCTGTTCGTCAGGAAGATACAGAGGAGATGGAGTCTGAGGTATGCGCTGAGATTGCATGACTAACAGAGCTACTATGGATACGAGATCTGGAGCTGGGGGACGCGCTACGGGAGAGGGATCTTTTGTGGGCCCAGCTAGCAGAGCGGGATAGGGTTCTGGCACAGCACGATGATGCAGTATCTTACTATCATCGGTGAGAGGCAGAATGGTGTAGGCATCGGCTAGACTTGGAGAGGGAGGTCATCCGCCTTGGCGGGCGGCTACCTGAGCCCTCGGGCAGTGGATCTTCGCGTCGGACGAGGGATAGTGCGACTGAGCAGTCAGCATCATCTCGTCGTAGGCGATTAGATGAGGGAGGTGGTAGCAGGCGTGATGCGGGGGCTAGTAGTAGCCGCCCTATAGGGTCCCATAGGACCCACACCACGGGGGGTAGTTCCCGTCGCACCGATCCTGCGTGATCATGGTGGTCGACGCCTTAGGTTGGGTTTTTGGATATGATTGCTGGGTCTGAGGACCAGTTTTGTAGCCTACGAGCATTTTTTTGACGATATATATATATATATATATATATATATACCTATTTTATTTTGTTTATGTACATGTGATGATCTGATGTTTATTCATGATGGCTAATGACTATGCATGTTTATTTATTTTGATGAATGCTTATGCAAATGATGAATGCAAATGTTTTTGATTCTTATGTGATATGCAAAATGGATGAATGGAATTTGTGATTTTTGGCTATGGCACCATAGACTGTTTTAGGATGCTTTTTATTTTTGTTTTTATGCGATTGCATGACGTTGTATATGTAGCTGTGGTTTTTTCTTTTTTTGTATATTTTTTGATGGTATTGTAAGGATGAGAAGTAGCGCAGTTGGTTTAGAAATGTAGCTAAGGTTTTCTGAGACTCAGACGGTTTTAACTCACTAGCCACGACTGTACTTTGTCTTACAAGACTTTTGAACAAGGTATGAATCGAACTTGTTTTTGACCGAGCTATTTCACATCCCTGTGTGTGCAATTGAGTTCATTTATGTGGTATTTGTCAAGATACCGCCAGTGCCAGATGGGCTTTCAACCGAACCTGTACTGAGGATCACCTAATTAGCTCCACTAACTCCTTTGTTGTATTCAGTTAGATTAATCTGCGATGTTATCCAAGATGCCATAAGCTAGCTCATCCACATGCAAACATTGATCTGTACGCAAGTTAATGTGACAGATATATCGTCATGCGAGAAGTTTACCGCCAGTTACCGATAGGCTATCAACCAAACCGATACTGAGGCTTGCCTCATGACCTGTTAGAATGCTGAGAGTTCCGGGGATTCAAGTTCAACTCCCTTCTTTTCTTCAATTGTATTGGGATACTTGCTCGTTTGTAGTGATAAGATCACTGTTTATTTTGATTTGTTTTTCTTTTGAGCAAGGGATTGGGGAGATGGAGTGATGAAAATCACTATCGTTTGTGCCGTTTGATGTGTGCACCTTGTAAGATGTCAAATATTTGAGTTTTTGACATTTTGCAAATTTTTGATGTTTTGCAACTATTGAGAACTAGGGATTCTTAGGGAATTGGGTAGGGAGGATGCTTGTCCTTTTGCCAACTCTCAGCATTCTTGGGGTCATTCGCACAGGGGGATGAGCAAGATAACCGTTTCGCTTATGGTGACTTGGATTACCCTACAGGTTTCATCTTTCGTTCACACAACTTAGGAATTGTTTTATGTGTTTTAATTTGTGTTGGGATGTTACGTAACAAGGTGTATTTCAAGTGTAACTCTACCTTCGTAAAATGCTTCGACTTGATACATTACATGGCTAAAGAGGAAAATGATGACTGAATCACGAAAACTCTTGATACATTAAAAGACCACTGACTCTAGTGTGGTAAAAAGCAATGCATGGTGTTTTCGTTGTTTTTGTAAAATGGAACAGTGTGGAACAAGATGGACTAGCAGAGCAATTACAGCCTATGGTGCCTTTGACCTGTACGACCACAAATATGCAATGTATGGATGCAATGCTTAATGCAGCTACATATTTTTGTATTTTTGATGGATTGATTTTTGTGAATATGAATATGAGGTGCGAGAAGAGCTCTCTATTGATGAATTTGAGTATGCCTAGAAATGAGATGCAAATTTTTGTTGTTTTTGATTATTTTTTATTTTTGACCAAGTGATTGTGGACATCCTTGGAGCATTTTGGTGACCAAGTGATTGCGATAATCCTTGGGGCTTTTGGGGTGACCAAGTGATTGCGATAATCCTTGGAGCTTTTTGTTTGACCAAGTGATTGCGATAATCCTTGGAGCTTTTGGGGTGACCAAGTGATTGCGATAATCCTTGGAGCTTTTTGATTTGACCAAGTGATTGCGATAATCCTTGGAGATTTTTGGGTTTGACCAAGTGATTGCGATAATCCTTGGAGCTTTTTGGGTTTTGACCAAGTGATTGCGATAATCCTTGGAGCTTTTTGGTGTTTTGACCAAGTGATTGCGATAATCCTTGGAGCTTTTTGGGTTTTGACCAAGTGATTGCGATAATCCTTGGAGCTTTTTGGGTTTGACCAAGTGATTGCGATAATCCTTGGAGCTTTTTGGGTTTTGACCAAGTGATTGCGATAATCCTTGGAGCTTTTTGGGTTTGACCAAGTGATTGCGATAATCCTTGGAGCTTTTGTGTTTTTGACCAAGCGATTTTATGGATCCTTGGAGCATTTTTGGGACATGGCTCTCTTATATATAAAATGGTCGCAAATGACTGATATTCAAGGGTTCTGTTTCCTTGATACCGTCAAGAGAAGCTAGCCGGTACGTCCCGGGTCCTATTTTGCTATCAATGACATATGGACCTAACCAATTTGCCGCGAACTTGTCCCTTAGGTGGGACGGCAAATTAGAGTTCTGTTGGTTTTCCTTCAAAACCAAATCACCAACCCGAAAGTCCCTTAGGTGAACTTTCATGTTGTAAGCTTTCTTAAGCCGCTCTTGGTAGATACGTAAGTGCTCGAGAGCATTAACGCGTCGTTCGTCAAGCAACGTAAGTTGGTCTAACCGGGCCTGCCATGCAGTGTCATCATCGATGAACTCCTGCATTGATATGCGTAGGGAAGGAATTTCCAACTCGAGAGGCATTACTGCCTCTGAGCCATACACCAGCGAAAATGGAGTTGCCCTAGTTGGCGTTCGAATGCTAGTGCGATAAGCCCAAAGGGCAAGTGGGATTTGGATGTGCCAATATTTATGACTGTCTGTGACCGTATTTTTAAGGATGGCGACTAGCATTTTGTTTGACGCCTCTGCTTGCCCATTTGCTTGCGGATAATAGGGTGTTGAAAAGCTGTGCTGAATTTTGTACTTTGTGGTCAAAGCACGCACGTCTTTGTTCTTGAATGATGGCCCATTATCCGAGATTATTTTGGATGGAATACCAAAATGACATATGATGTTATGCAAGATGAACTCCACAATGCGGGGTCCTGTCGTAGAAGTTAACGGAATTGCTTCCACCCATTTAGTAAAATACTCTGTGGCCGTTATGATAAACGTGTGATGGCCTGATGATGCAGGGGAGATCTTTCCAATTAGATCGAAGCCCCATTGCGAAAATGGCCAAGCAGACTGGACTGCCTGCAAGGCCTGGGAAGGTACGTGCATCAAATTGGCATGATGTTGACATTTCACGCACTTCTTGACATATGCGCAACAATCTCGCTCTAAAGATGGCCAATAATATCCCATGCGAAGAATGCGCTTTGCAATGGCCATACCACTAAAGTGGCCACCACATGTACCGTCGTGCGCTTGGGCGATCGCCCAAGTGGACTCTTGCTGGTCCAAACAACGAAGAAGAATTCCGTCATAGCTACGACGATACAAAATGTCTCCTATCAAGACATACTTAGCCGCTTTCTGCTTGAATGTTCGTTTTGCGACGTGCGTCAATCCAAAGGGAAGATTACCTAACTTGAGGTAGTCTCTAATGGGTAAATACCAATCCTGTTGATCAGAAACCTCGACAGTATGAACAACCAATCCCTTTTGAAGTTCTTCCCTAACAAATGCTGAATGGGATAGAACTTGTAAGAATAGCGTTGTGTTGCTATTAGTGGGAGTGGGGGAAAACAAGGACCCCTAGTTGGCACGTTTCAGATGATCTCGGATTCGAAAGAACTTATCCGAGGATGGTTCAATCTGGATCATGTGGATTCCTGGCGTCAAGTCTGAGCTTGCACGCTCCATCGTGGATTGCGATAAGGTTTTGACTTGAATGGTTGTCATATCACCGAAAAGGTCTTGCGGGATTAGTGACCCCAATGAGGCCATTGTGTCCGCAAAATGATTCGATGATCGAGGGAGTGCTTCGATGTCATACCACTCAAGTTTTGCCAGGAATTTGTCCACAAGGGCTTTATAGGCCTTCATAACTGGGCATTTGCATTGATATACCCCTTTGACTTGATTGACTATTAACAGCGAATCACCAAAGATGTTCAGTCTTTTGATGTTCATGGCGATTGTTGTCTGAAGACCTAGGAGCAAGGCTTCATATTCTGCATTATTGTTGGTGCACTTGGAAGTTTAATTTAAATGACAGGGGCATTGGAGCACCCTGCGGTGTGAAGAATACAATTCCCGCACCACCACCTTGCTCACATTTAGAACCATCGAAGAATAGGGTTATGTCGGCTTGTGACTCAGGCTCATCAGAATCTGGCGATTCTGAGACATGGAAGACCCCATCATCGGGTAGTTCTATGACCGGAGGCTGATCGTCTTCAAGAGGAGCCTCTGCTAGTTGATCGGCTATGACTTGTCCTTTGATAGATTTTTGTCCAATAAACTCTATGTCAAATTCCGTCAACAACATGATCCATTTCGTCGTGCGACTACTATGATAAGTACGACTCATCATGTATCGCAATGGATTCTCCTTAGACACAACATACGTAGTGTTGCTCAGCATGTAGTGGCATAGCTTTTTGGTAGCAAACACCACTGCCAAGCAGAGTTTCTCAACGTATGCATAGTTAAGTTCAGTAACTGACCAGGGTGCGGCTAAGATAGTAAGTAGCCTGTTCTTTGTGAAGTTCATTCTTTTGGGCTAGCATGGCGCCCAGTGCCACCTCAGTAGCTGAGATGTATAAGTAGAACGGCACTCCTGGTCTAGGTGGTGCCAATACTGGCGGCGAAGCCAAGTATTGTTTGATTTCGTCAAAGGCTGACTGGCACTCGTCATCCCAGTGAAATGTAACCCCCTTGTGCAATAATTTGTTCATGGGTCGGCATTTGTCAGATAATTGCGCTATGAAGCGTTTAATCGACGCGACCTTTCCTTGCAGACTTTTGAGCTGCTTGATAGTGGTTGGGGGAGCCATTTCAAGGATTGCCTTGACTTTCTTTGGGTCCACTTCGATGCCTCATTTTGAGACTATAAAACCCAAGAGTTTTCCAGATGTGACGCCAAATACGCACTTCTTGGGATTCAATCGACCTTATGCTCTATGAGGCGATCGAGAATCTTGCTTAAGTCACCGAGATGATCTGAGCGCAAAAGAGACTTGGCTAACAAATCATCCATGTAATCTTCCAAAGTTTTGTGCATGTAATCATGGAAGATATATGTCATGGCACGTTGGTAGGTAGCGCCAACATTTTTAAGGCCAAAAGGCATGACCTTATAACAAAATGTTCCCCAAGGCGTTGTGAACGCCGTTTTAAGTTGGTCTTCAGGATTGATACGAATCTGATTGTATCCTGAGAAACCATCCATTAGGGAGAGCATTTCGTGACCTCGCTGTAGTGTCTACCAACGCATCGATGTTGGGCAAGGGGAAATCATCCTTAGGACTCGCTTTGTTTAGGTCTCAAAAATCGGTGCATATGCGAATCCTCCCGTCGGGCTTCTTGACGGGAACCATGTTGGACAGCCATGGCGGATAATCCACGCAGATGACAAACTGTGCATCCAACAGCTTTTGCAATTCATCTTTGACCATCAAGGCCACCGTTGGGTGCATCTTTCGTAGTTTTTGCTTTACGGGCTTGATTGTCGGATCAAGCGTTAAATTATGCGTGACTAGCTGCGGGTCTAGTCCCGGCATGTCTCTGTATGACCATGCAAAAACCTCCTTCTTCGCTTTGAGAAGGGTAATGTAGTCGGCTTGCTCTTCAGGGGATAGGCTTACCCCCAGCTTGAGAATCTGTGGATTCATTGGGTCTAAGCCGATGTCTACGTCAGTCGTTTCCTCGACTGACATGTGGGATCCTTCCTCCAACTGATGTGGAGTCGGGATCAAATGGATATCATTGGCTGAGTTTAAATCTACGTTTGGAACCTCGGGTCCCTCTTCAGCCTGAAAGATATCTTGAGTTGTCCTTGAGGTCAAATGAAGCATTTCACCGAAATGCCGATACTCGATGGTGATAAAGGTGAATTGACGCGATCCCAGTCGATGGCATCTATGTCTAGATGCAATGACCGTGATGGATCGGCCGGATTGCGGATGGGTGCGGTCAAATCAATGGAGATCATGTGGATGGAATGAATTTGGTCTCCATTACCGCGGGTGTTATAGCTCGAACATTCTGGGTGCTCCCTATGCTCTGGATCTGGTTCTGTAGGGACGGGTATGAACGGATCAGCCCTATGTGCTTGAAAGGAGGACAGGGTCTTCCCTCGGTACCGATGTCATGATAGGGTCTCGAGGTGGACGGTGCTCATCGTGAATTTGGAGCCATGGATCCAACACTAGGTCCCACCTTGCTGGGTCTACCCACCATTCATGCCCTAACCGTATGCCCATTTGTCCCATTAGATCTTCATGAGTTAAAGGGCGATAATTCCATCATGCATGTCTGAGATAGATCATCTCAGTCTCATCTTCTGAATCACTTTCGGAGACCCAAAAATGTTCATTCTCTTCAACAACTGTTACTTGCGACGTTGAGGGTTCTCCTTGTTCCAGAAAGTTAATCCGGTCCCATTGCGATTGTTCCCCTCTTGGTGGAGGGACCTGATTCTCTTGACACTGTATTGATTCAACTGGAACTTCTAAGGGGAATAGCTTCAAAAAGATGTCCGAAAGCCGTTGATGTTCTCTTTGAGGATTAATCTCCGAACTTTCACCTCTCTCTAGCAAAGGAGAGGGATTACTGTTGTTGCCAAGGGTGTTTGTTGACCATGGGAGGTAATCTCCCAAGGTATATTCTGTATTTGGGTTGGCATAAGGATCTGGTGCCAATCCCCCCTTGTTGCCTATTTCTAGGCCTTGCATATTTTCGACCAAGATGTCTAAGGGTAGGGGTGGTTGAACCCTACTCCTGACTTATCATATGGCATCTGATATCTTGGTTGGCAAAGGACCCGCATCCCTTGCTCATATCTGCCTAGCCCGTATCCATGCCAATTGCATTGGCCGAGATATCTTAGGGCAAATTCTGGGTTTGACAGATAGTTGATATTTTCAACAAAAGGCTCTTCGTCTGCTTCCTTTTGTTTGCATGGTTCAAGACCATGATCAAGGCCCCCATACACAAAATTTGTCTGGTTTGGTGGGTAGCCTAGAGGAACAACTGTCCCTATGGGAAGGCGAGGTCTTCCCATGTCCTGTACTGACTCCAATGCGGGGGTTGCCACAACATTTTGCACTAAATACTCCCCTAGGCCTGTATTGGCCATTTCGACAGTGATTGTTGATGATTGGGTGGGAGGAAATGGGAGTCCTTCCCGAGTCCATTCCATGTTCGGCATTTTAGGAGTCTCCGCTTCTGCTGTGTGAGGTGTTTCTTCGTTGATACCGTTGAAATTGTGGGCAACCCCTCTTCTAGGGGCTTAGCCTCTTCCATGATCTGTTTTCCCTTGTCCTTCTGTTTGGCCATGGCAAGTGGCATTGATAATGAAGGAGCAGATGATGAAGGCTCACCTGGCTGGGATTTTGTTGATTTGGTCACCAGTGGTGCCTGCGGTATTGGACCCTGTTTAGATGGATTTAACTGGAAATCCAAATGCGTTGAAGGGAGGGTCGATTGAGGCATGAATTGTACCGCATTGCAATACTTGAAGGGCTCTAAGTCCATTGGGACTACATGTATTTCTCCTTCAAAAGCATACTTTAAGCACTGGTGAGCGATCGAAGGGACACACTTCATGTCCCTGATCCAAGGCCGCCCTAGCAAGTATATTATAAGCCATCTCGCCTTCCAACACATGGCACAATGTAGGTATTGTCTTTTGTCCTACCTGGATAGGCAGAACAACTGTGCCGACTGTCGAGCATATTGCATCGTTGAAAGCTCGCAGTGTGTACGTGGAGGCTGTGATGTGAGAGGCTGGCAGCTTCAAATGTTTTAAGGCTACGTAGTGGTAATGATGTTACTGGACGAGCCAGTATCTACCAACACTCTCTTGTACGGGATCCCGTTGACCCGCGCGATAACGTGCAGGGGTGGATCTGCCATGTCATTCGATATTGTTTTGACTTCATCTTCTCTGAAGGTGATGACCGGCTCCGTACATCGTTTCACATGTCCCACGAAGTTGTTGAAAGAATTTGCTTCGTGAGGCTGTAATTCGATGGCTTTTAAAATGTCCATAAGAGCTTCCCTATGGGGTGCTGACTGTTGAATAAGCTCGTAAATGGACAGCCTAGCCGATGTGGTCCGCAAACTCTGCGTGAGTTTGGTCCGTATCGTGACCTCGGGTCTAGGCGGAGGCAACTGCGTTGGGCATTGTTGAGGCTGCGATGTTGTCGGAACTTCCCTCGTAGCTACCTCGGGGGCAACCCGCTGGGTACTTTTTGTTCCTTGTCACTATACTAATCATTCCCACAAATCCTTGCATGGGAAGATTCTGTCGCACCTCGTTAATCCGGAGAGGTTTTGCCTGTGCTTCGTGGGCTAGGCAAAGGGTCCTTGAATACCCCCATTTGTTGATTATTTGGCGCTATGGGGTTGTCCACGGCCAATGTTCTATTGTCGATCAAATCTTGGATTAATTCTTTGAATTTCCAGCATCCATTCAAGTCGTGTCCTCTGCGCCTATGGAATCTACAATACAATTCCTCTCTGTATCCCCTAGGCTTAGGAGCGTTAGGGTCTATAGTTTGGATTTCTGGTAGAGTGACTAAATTTGCCACTGACAAGCGGTCAAATAGGGAGTCCCTGGACTCCGTGTAAGGGGTGAATTGTCGCCTAGGGCGACGCTGCTGATTCTGCTCCTGCCTTCTATTATCTCTTTCATAACCAGGAGGCACTACCTGGTAATTAGCCTTTTGGGGCTGCATTTCTTGCACAGGCATGGGAACATTTATCGCAACTTGGTTAACCGCAGCATGTTGTGATTGCGTTGTCCCGATCTTAGTGGTTTTATTCCACTCTTTCTTTTTAGGCTTGGCGATTGCGCCTTCGCCTATTTTGATCTCTTCTATAACTCTGGCTTGTGCCAAAGCTTCTTCTAAGCTGGCGTATTGCTGTAGCTGCAATAGCCCAGAGATCGATTTCAAGCAACTTTTTGCGAACATCTGTGTGAGATCAGACATAGGGGGACGGTAAGGTAACTTAGAAAGCAAAGCTCTCCATCGATTCCCGTATGCTGCCATTGTTTCTTCCTCAAATTGCCTGAGGCTAGCCAGATCACTCAATGATGCCTTCTTCCTTGTGTTGAAGGCAAAGCGTTCAAGAAACGCATCTACTAATTGATCTAGGTTGCTTATGCTGTGTTTGGGTAATTGTGTGAACCAATCCGAGGCAGGGCCTACGAATGTGGTTATGAATGTCCTAAGCAACAATGCATCATTATCTTGGATGCCGAAGCATTGACTTAGGAACCTTGTGACATGTTCTTGTGCGTCCTCTTCACCTTTAAAGATTGCCAATTGAGGCAACTTGAAGTGTTCGGGGTAAAGAGGTGTGGGCACTGAGGGATGCACTGGATGACTGCGGAGTTGACGTAACGTGGGCTTTTGATGCCCAGAAGTTTTTGTCTCCACAGACTCCAAACGCTCTAATAGCGCTTTGTATGCATCTGAAGATTTTATCTCCTCCTCTTTTGTTTGCTCCCGTTGTGAGTTATGGAAGACTGGAGGCCTATGGAGGGGTGGCCGATTGGCAGCCCTCCCGCCTTGATGGGGTGTTTCAGCCCATTCTATTTCTGGTTCATACTCCTCATAAAATTCTTGAGGAGTCTCTGGGCGAGACCTATGACCCTGATTGAATCCCTGCTGAAGGTACCCATCATTGTTTCGGGGAGTGGCCTCCCTCTCGGGTCTATAAGGTCTCGGAGGCAAAGCTTGACGAGGTCGTGGAGACCTGTCCTGCACCAACGGATTATGCCTCTCATATTGTTCGGCTCTTTGGGTGCGAGGGGTTGGCCCCCTCTCAGGTAGTTCATAGCGTAACTCATCCGCTTCGCGTTGCATGCGCTCTCTATCCAAGCGGTGTCGATACTCTATCTCCTGATGACTTTGTTTAAGCCGCATGATTTGGGCTTGACGGGTGGCATGTCTAGCGACTATCGGGTCAATTTGGTCTACCCTATTTTGCTCAAGAGGTTGGAATGTTTCTCCTATGTGTTTGCCTCGATCTTGATGATCTAAAATTTCAATGGGTCGCTTCCCTCTGTCGAGGTAGGCGACATTTACTCGAGGCTCTGGCCTCGATGTATGATCATGATACCTAGCAAGGGCAGAAATGCAAGGTTCCCACACTGTTTGTTGTCCTCGAGGAATGCGATGGCTTTCCTCGTACTCCCTTTCATTGGTTTGAAAGGGGCGAGCGGAGTTAGCTCGCCCTGTGTAAGGAGCCCTGCGCTCTGGATTTTGTCTTTCTGTCCTGATGGGAGGTAAAGAAGGGACGCCATATCCACGTTGTCCCTCCAAATGGACAGTGTGCCTCTCTAGCACTTCATCACGCTGTGGCCACTCATGTCTAACCTCAGAAGGCGATTCTCTATTTACATCAAGGTCTACATGTAAAGCGTCTTCCCGAAAGGGGCTGTTTTGAATGGGCATACCCCATCGAGGATTCTGACATGGATTCTTTTGTAGGCCAGACCGATAAGGCGGTATGACCAAGTCCTCAGGACTGAAGCGAAGGCGACTTGTGCCTGCTTCTTGTGTACCTTTCGGAGCTTCTGCCCTTGATTGGGCTTGGCTACGGGTGTACACCATTGCGGTGCTTCTCTACTATCTAAGTAGATTTTTATCTCGTTTATGATGATTTTTCTTTTTGTCTACACTAAGCAGAAATGAACACACACATACAAAAACCGTGATTATCTCTTTTAAGGATTAATGGTGTGTCCTAAACTGGTTTAGTGCATTTTGATGTTTTGTTTTGTTTTTTTGAATGTTTTTGAAGAACGTTTAAATGCATAATGAAGGCTCATATAACTCCCAAAATGGTCGCCCCTTCAATATACCAACCAGGCCGATATACCAACCTCTCTATATACCCGCCCTTACGAGAGGGAGACTATAGGTACGTGAGAGCAGAAGGTACGTGGTACGTAGGCGGTACGGAAGGGGGATTGTCCTGTTAATGACACCTACCATAGAAGACTTATCCTCGCGCGCATGGGAATCACCCCAACGACACTCGGTCAGCTTTCATCAGGATTTACGCCTAACAACAATGACAATCGGGGAAATGGATGCAAAGCTAAGCCAAGGTGGTGATGAACCCACCGTTGGTCTTGCTCAAGGGCTGGGGTCTTACGACCAGCTCCTTGGTTTAAAGTTATTGCGTGAAGTGTGTGGGATTCATTTTATTTAGCGAAAATGAAACAAGCATAAATGACTTTCCCTAAGCATGCAGGATAAAATGAAAACAATCAAAGGAACAGAAACAGAAACAGAAAAATTTAACAGAAATTATAAAAATCCCTACCTCTTCTCTGCCTGGACCGGTTGCTTCTGAATTTCTGCTCTGAAAATCCATAGGCAGGAATTCGTCCCTCTGTGAGACGAATTTCAGAACAGAATTCGTCCCTGCCAGAGATGAATTTGAATTCGTCTCAGGGTCAGACGAATTACAGTAAAGAATTCGTCACAGTCAGAGACGAATAACAGTCTACAACAAAAAAATGTACCTGTCAAGCACAAAACACAAAAATTTAATCAGTTTTTGTGATCTTAAAAACCAGGGAACAAGGTCCCACCGTGATCGCCACTGAAAGCACGAGATTTCGGGCGAAGGAAACACTAATTGCGATGCATTCAAAATCAAATACGCTTAAGTCCTAAAAATGTAGAATGCATGAAATGAAAGAGACGCATTGAAATGAGATACAAGCAAATGGAGAAAACACAGCCCTTTCATTAAACTCTCTTGATCTCTGTTACAAATACGCCTCCTCCCTTTTCAGGGGCTAGGAGCGTTAAAAGAATTTGATTACAATCGAGACTTAAGGTTCCTCTTTCCGCGTGCCCACACTTGAAATGGGCGGGCCAAGATGATGCCGCCGCTGATGTTGATGAGTCCTTAACCTCTGCTGCTCCTCCTACGAACAAAGAAACAACAAAGATGTCAGTAGCACCTATTGCAAATAGTAAGTGTTTGTTCTCTAAAATCGCCAAAAGATGCATGTAAATAATTAGCCAAATCGATAGACAAAATGACTCTAAATGACCTGAAAACCTGACAGAGGACAGAAGACATCACCAGAGGGCCATTGCCATTGAAACAGTCGGCCAATCTGCCTTCAACTGGAATTCGTCCCTGGGCAGGACGAATTTTGACTGCTATTCGTCCCTGGGTGAGACGAATTCTACTGTGTTGGAAAAGCCGAAGTGGTACTGCTCCAATGTCGAATCCCGAGACCTCCAAAACACCTGCAAATAGAGGGGTTATGTAATTGGGGCCATTTTGGGATGACCCAGATGGTCGGATTCTCCCAATTTGGCCTCTATCCTCGGGAATTCGATGTCGCCACCTGCAAGTTAGTAGGACAACAAAGCGACAAAAGGCATGATAAAATCTGATCAAAATGTTATGAAATTGAAGCTATGAGTTAACCAAACAGAATAACATGAGATGCAACCTGAAACAATAATCTAGAATGCTTTTGGAATAAAACTTAGAAAGTGCGGGGGTGCCCAAGTGGGCCTCCCACCGTTGGCACTTGATCTTGGCGCCAATCCACTAGGGATGGGCCCAAAACCTCTTAGGATTGGGATGTCTACAAATTGGTGGTGTAAGGTGGTCAAATGTTGGATTTGGGTTGGATCCACGCTTCCAAAAGCCACCCAATAACCTCCCTTGCAAAAGAGATTAGTGGATGTGAGAAGGTGAATCAAAAGGATGCAAGTGGGTATTCAATCGGACAACACTTCGTTGCTTAGAATCGCCTCCAATCTCTCCTTTTTGGGTGAGAAAAGTCCCACATTTTATAGACCCATGGGGTCTCTTTTGAGAGGGAAGCATAAGCGCCATGTGTTGGTCATAGGTGCCATGTGGCGATCAAGTCTTCCCATGAGGGAGGGGAGTCCTCCATGACTTGGGCTTTCATAACTGCCCTTGTGACAGTCCTCTAACGGCCTATCTGCCCACCCACACACGCGTGCGAGGCAGGAGTCATCAACTGACTGTCCTGGGCTGCCACTTGGCGCCATTCTTCTTTTTGCCCGTTAAACTCAGAATTCGTCCCTACCAGAGACGAATTCAGAATTCGTCTCTGGGTGAGACGGATTCCATTTTGAATTCGTCCCTGGGTGAGACGAATACTGAGCAAAGTGTCTAAATGTACCAAATTGCCTCTTGACCTTACAAAATTGCTATGAAAGTGGTTAGGACCACTTTTTGACCTCTGAGGGCTGCCCTGGGGGCTGTGTTTGTCAAAGCGATCAGTGTTTGCAGTCACATAATCGGATTGGTGTTGTTTTGGTGTCTACAGGTGGGTAACCTAAAGGAACAATTGTCCCTATGGGAAGGCGAGGTCTCCCCATGTCCTGCACTATTTCTAGCATGGGCGTTGCTACAACATTTTGCACCAGATATTCTCCCGGGCCCGTATTGGCCATTTAAACAATAATTGTTGATGATTGGGAGGGAGGAAATGGGAGTCCTTCCCGAGTCCATTCCATTTTCAATATTTTAGGAGTCTTAGCTTCCATTGTGCTAGGTGTTTCTTCTATTGATACCCTTGATATCGTTGGAAACCCCTCTTCTATTAGCCTCTTCCAGATTTTTTTCCTTTTTCCTTCCTTTTCCCCCGCCGGGGGGCGTGGGAAGGGAGGGGGGCGGGGGGGGAGGGGCGCCCCCGGGGGGTTAGAGAGGTTTTTTTCCCATGGGGTGTGACTGCGGCGCCCCCCCGGTTGGTGAAATTAAAAAAAAAGCCGCGGCCCGGGGGGGGGGGGGGGGGCGGCGCGCAATCAAACGCTTAAGGGCTCTAAGTCCATTGGGACTACATGTATTTCTCCTTCAAAAGCATACTTTAGGCACTCGGTGAGCTATCAAAGGGACACATTTCATGTCCCTGATCCAAGGCCGCCCTAGCAGTATATTATAAGCCATCTCACCTTCCAACACATGGCACAATGTAGGTATTATCTTTTGTCCTACCTAGACAGGTAGACCAACTATGCTGACTATCGAGCATATTGCATCATTCAAAGCTCGTAGTGTGTATGTTGAGGCCGTGATGTGAGAGGTCGGCAGACTTCAAATGTTTTAATGCTGTAGTGGTAATGATGTTACTGGATGAGCCAATATCTACCAACACTCTCTTGTACGGGATCCCATTGACCCACGCGATAATGTGCAGGGGTGGATCTGCCATGTCATTCGATATTGTTTTGATTTCATCCTCTCTGAAGGTGATGACCGGCTCCGTACATCGTTTCACATGTCCCACAAAGTTATTGAAAGAATTTGCTTCATGAGGCCGTAATTCGATGTATTTCAAAATGTCCATAAGAGCTTCCCGATGGGGCGCCGATTGTTGAATAAGCTCATAAATGGAAAGCCTAGCCGATGTGGTCCACAAACTCTGCGTGAGTTTGGTCCGTATCGTGACCTCGGGTCTAGGTGGAGGCAATTGCACGTTGGGGTTGTTGATGTTGCGATGTTGATGGAACTTCTCTCGTAGCTACCTCCGGGGCAGTTGCTTGGGTACTTTTTGTTCCTCGTCACTATGCTGATCATTCCCACATATCCTTGCATAGGGAGATTCTGTCGCACCTCATTAACCTGAAGAGGTTTTGCCTATGCCTCATGGGTAGGCAAAGGGTCCTTGAATACCCCCATCTGTTGATTATTTGGTGCTATGGGGTTGTCCACTGCCAATGTTCTATTATCGATAAAATCTTGGATCAATCCTTTGAATTTCCAACATCCATTTAGGCCATGTCCCCTTTGCCTATGGAACCTACAATACAAATCCTCTCTTGTATCCCTTAGGCTTAGGAGCGTTAGGGTCTATAGTTTGTATTTCTGGCAGAGTGACTAAATTTTCCGCTAACAAGTGGTCAAATAGGGAGTCCCTAGACTCCGTGTAAGGAGTGAATTGTTGCATAGGGCGACGCTATTGATTCTACTCTTGTCTTCTATTATCTCTTTCATAACCAGGAGGCACTGCCTGGTAATTAGCCTTTTGGGGCTACATTTCTTGCACAGGCTTGGGGACATTTATCGTGACTTGGTTAACCACAACGGGTTTTGGTTGCATTGTCCTAGTCTTAGTGGTTTTATTCCACTCTTTCTTTTTAGGCTTGGTGATTGCGCCCTCTCCTATTTTGATCTCTTCTATAACTCTGGCTTGTGCCAAAGCTTCTTCTAAATTTTCATATTGCTACAGCAAAAATAGCCCAGATATTGATTTTAAGCAACTTCTTGCAAACATCTATGTGAGATCAGACATAGGGGGATGGTAAGGTAACTTAGAAAGCAAATCCCTCCATCAATTCCCGTATGCTACCATTGTTTCTTCCTCATATTGCCTGAGGCTAGCCAGATCACTCAGTGATGCCTTCTTCCTTGTGTTGAAAGCAAAGCGTTCAAGAAACGCATCTACTAATTGATCTAGGTTGTTTATGCTATGTTTTGGTAACTGTGTGAACCAATCCGAGGCAGGGCCTATGAATGTGGTTATGAATGTCCTAAGCAACAATGCGTCATTATCTTGGATGTCGAAGCATTGGATTAGGAATCTTGTAACATGTTCTTGTGCATCCTCTTCACCTTTAAAAATTGCCAATTGAGGCAACTTGAAGTGTTTGGGGTAAAGAGGTGTAGGCACCGAGGGATGCACTCGGATGACCGTGGAGTTGATGTAATGTGGGTTTTTGATGCCCAACAGCTTTTGTCTCCAAAAAATCTAAACGCTCTAATAGCACTTGGTATGCATTGGAAGATTTAATCTCTTCTTCTGTAACTCATTCTCGTTGGGCAACTAGGGGCCTGTGGAGGGGTGGCTGGATAGCACCTCCTCTGCCTTGATATGGCATTTCGGCCCATTCTTCTTCTTCATACTCCTCATAAGCTTCCCGAGGAGTTATTGGGCGAGCTCAATGAATAGGAGTGGGTGCTCACAAAGGGTGCCCATCGTCATTCTTGGGAGTGGCCTCCTGTTCATGTCTTGGGTGTCTTAAAGGCAGCTCTTGGCGAGGTCTTGGGGACCTATCATGCACTATGAGGTTGTGCCTCTCGTACCTTTCCACCCTCTGCATTTGGGGGGTCTGAACCTTTTCAGGCATAGTAATGCGGAGCAGCTCATTTGTTTGGCACCGAATGCACTCTTTATTAAGGTGATATAATTGTTCTAGCTGCTGCTGATCCTGCTCAAGCTGCTTGATCTGCGCTTTGCAGGCGGCATGTCTAGCAAATGATAGGTCAATTTGCTTTGTTGTTTTAATTCTAGGAGGCCTAGCCATCTTTCTGACATATCTATCTTGGTTTTGAGGATCCGAGACTTCTATGTGGCGCTTCCCTCTGTCGAGATTAGCGGCATTTACTTGAGGCTCGGGCCTTAATGGGTGATCATTATATCTAGCAGGTGTGAAAGCGCAAGGCTCCCACGCTATACGTTGCTCTCAAGGAATGCGATGATCTTCCTCATTCTCCCTTTCATGGGTGTGAAAGGGGCAGGAAGATTTAGCTCGGTCGAAGCTCCCCTTCGGGCCTTAGGTGTAGCGATTTTGTGATGTCACGAAATCGCGACGTCATGATTTCATGACACCTAAGGCCAAGGTTCCCCTTTGGGCCTTAGGTGTTGTGATTTCACGATGTCACGATTTCGTGACATCTAAGGCCAAGGTTACCCTTTGGGCCTTAGGTGTCACGATTTCGCGATGTCACGAAATCGCGGCATCGCAAAATCGAGACGTCACGATTTTGCGACATCGTGAAATCGCGACGTCGCTTCCTTAAGACTTTGTTTTGCTTAAGACTTTGTTTTGATAAAGTCTTTGTTTTGATAAAGGCTTGCTTTTGATAAAGGCTTGCTTTTGACTTTGATTAAGAATTTGTTTTGATAAATGCTTTGTTTACTTTTCGACATTCTGAACTGCTATGTAAGTGGCTAGGACCATTGTTTTAACTCTGAGGGCTGCCCTAAAAGCTGTGTATGTCAATGCGATCAGTGTTTGTAGTCACTTAATCGGATTGGTGTTGTTTTGGTGTCTACAATATATATATATATACTGGCTTTATTTTGTTTATGCACATGTGATGATTTGATCTTATGCATGATGGTTGATGAATATGGATGTATGCATGTTAATTTATTTTGATGGATGCACATGTTATGATGAATGCAAATGTTTTGATTTATCTGTGATATGCAGAAATGAAATGGATGAATGGAATTTGTGATGTTTGGTTATAGCACCATAGACTGTTTAGGATTCTGTTATTTTGTTTTTAGGCGATTGTTGTGATGAATGACTTTGTATGTATACATGTGGTTTTTGTATTTTCTGATGGTATTGTAAGGATGAAAAGTAGTGTAGTTGGTTTAGAAATGTAGCTAAGGTTTTCTCAGACTCAGACAGTTTTAACTCACTAGCCACCACTGTACTTTATCTTACAAGAATTTTGAAAGGTATGAATTGGACTTGTTTTTGACCAAGTTATTTCACATCCTCGTGTGTGCAATTGAGTTCATTTATGTGGTATTTGTCAGGATACCGCCAGTGCCAAATAGGCTATCAACCAAACCTGTACTGAGGATCACCTAATTAGCTTCACTAACTCCTTTATTTTATTTAGTTAGATTAATCTACGGTGCTATCTAGGATACCATAAGCTAGCTCATCCACATGCAAACATTGATATGTACACAAGTTAATGTGACAAATATATCGTCATGTGGTAAGTTTACCACCAGTGACCGATAGGCTATCAACCAAACCGATACTAAGGCTTGCCTTATGACCTATCAAAATGCTGAGAGTTCCACGGATTCAAGTTCAACTCCCTTATTTTCTTCAATTGTATTGGGATACTTGCTCGTTTGTAGTGATAAAAATCATTGTTTATTTTTGTTTTTTTCTTTTGAGCAAGGGATTTGGATTTGAGTGATAAGAGTCACTATTGTATGTGCTTTTTGATGTGTGCACTTTGGGGATGATGTCAAATTTTTGGAGTTTTGACGTTTGCAAATTTTTGATGTTTTGCAACTATTGAGAACTTGGGATTCTTGGGGAATTGGGTAGGGAAGATGCTTGTCCTTTTGCCAACTCTCAGCATTCTTTGGGTCATTCGCACAGGGGGATGAGAAAGATAACTGTTTCACTTATGGTGACCTGGATTACTATGCAAGTTTCATCTTTCATTCACACAACTTGGGAATTTTTATGTGTTTTAATTTGTGTTGGGATGCTACGTAACAACGTGTGATCCAAGTTGAACTCTACCTTCGTAAAATCTGTCTGACTTGGTACAGTACGTGGCTAGAAATCAAAATGACGACTGAGAGACGAAAACTCTTGATACATTCGAAGACAACTGACTCTAGTGTGGTAAAAATCGGTAAATGGTGTATTTTTGTTATTTTTTGGACTGCTTATAAAATAGACAAATGTGGAACAAGATGGATTAGCAGAGCAATTACAGCCTATGGTGCCTTTGACCTATACGACCACAAATATGCAATGTATGGATGCGATGCTTAATGCAGTTGTATATTTTTGTATTTTTGATGGATTGATTTTTGTGAATATGAAGATGAAACGTGATAAGAGCTTTTTATTGATGAATTTGAGCATGCCTAGAAATGAGATGCAAATTTTTGTTATTTTTGATGATTTTTGGATTTTCTTACATTTGACCAAGCGATTGTGGGAATCCTTGGAGCATTTTGGGGTTGACCAAGTGATTGCAAGAATCCTTGGAGCATTTTGGGATTGACCAAGCAATTGCAAGAATCCTTGGAGCATTTTGGGATTGACCAAGCGATTGCAAGAATCCTTGGAGCATTTTGGGATTGACCAAGCGATTGCAAGAATCCTTGGAGCATTTTGGGATTGACCAAGCGATTGTAGGAATCCTTGGAGCATTTTTGGGATTGACCAAGCGATTGCAAGAATCCTTGGAGCATTTTGGGATTGACCAAGCGATTGCAAGAATCCTTGGAGCATTTTGGGATTGACCAAGCGATTGCAAGAATCCTTGGAGCATTTTGGGATTGACCAAGTGATTGTAGGAATCCTTGGAGCATTTTTGGGATTGACCAAGCGATTATATGAATCCTTGGAGCATTTTTGGGATTGACCAAGCGATTATATGAATCCTTGGAGCATTTTTGGGATTGACCAAGCGATTATATGAATCCTTGGAGCATTTTTGGGATTGACCAAGCGATTATATGAATCCTTGGAGCATTTTTGGGATTGACCAAGTGATTATATGAATCCTTGGAGCATTTTGGGATATGGCTCTCTTAGATATGGAATGGTCACAAATGACTGATATTCAAGGGTTATGTTTCCTTGATTCCGTCAAGAGAAGCTAGCCGGTATGTCCTGGGTCCTATTTTGCTATCAATGACATATGGACCTAACCAATTTTCCGCGAACTTGTCCCTTAGGTGGGACAAAAAACTAGAGTTCTATTGGTTTTCCTTCAAAACCAAATCACCAACCCGAAAGTCCCTCAGGTGAACTTTCATGTTGTAAGATTTCTTAAGTCGCTCTTGATAGATACATAAATGCTCGAGAGCATTAACGCATCGTTCGTCAAGCAACGTAAGTTGGTATAATTGGGCCTTCCATGCAGCGTCATCATTGATGAACTCCTACATTGATATGCGTAGGGAAGGAATTTCCAACTCTAGAGGCATGACTGCCTCGGAGCCATACACAAGAAAAAATGGAGTTTCCCCAGTGGGCGTCCGAATGCTAGTGCGATAAGCCCACAGGGAAAGTGGGATTTGGATGTGCCAATCCTTATGACTGTTTGTGACCATCTTTTTAAGGATGGAAAATAGCGTTTTGTTTGATGCCTTTACTTGCCCATTCGCCTGTGGATAATAGGGTGTCAAAAATCTATGCTAAATTTTGTACTTTGTGGTCAAAGCACGCACGTCTTTGTTATTAAATGGTGTCCCATTATCCGAGACTATTTTGGATGGAATACCAAAACGACATATGATGTTATACAAAATGAACTCGACAATGTGGGGTCCTGTCATAGAGGTAAGTGAAACTACTTCCACCCACTTGGTAAAATACTCTATGGCCGTTATGATAAATGTATGATGGCTTGACGACGCAAGGGATATATTTCCAATTAGATCAAAGCCCCACTATGAAAATGGCCAAGCTGACTGGACTGTCTGCAAGGCCTGGGAAGGTACATGCATCAAATTGGCATGGTGCTGACACTTCATGCACTTCCTGACATATGTGCAACAATCTCACTCTAAAGATGGCCAATAATAGCCCATGCGAAGAATGTGCTTTGCGATGGCCATACCACTAAAGTGGCCACCACATGTACCATCATGTGCTTGGGCGATCGCCCAAGTGGACTCTTGCTGGTCCAAGCAATGAAGGAGGATTCCTTCGTAGCTATGATGGTACAAAATGTCTCCTATCAAGACATACTTAGCCGCTTTCTGCTTGAATGCTTGTTTTGCAGCATGTGTCAATCAAAGTGGGAGATTACCTAACTTGAGGTAGTCTCTAATGGGTAAATACCAGTCCTGTTGATCAGAAACCTTGACAGTATGAACAGCAAATCCCTCTTGAAGTTCATCCCTAGCAAATGTTGAGTGGGATAGAACTTGTAAGAATAGCATTGTGTTGCTATTAATGGGAGTAAGGGAAAACAAGGACCACCAGTTGGCATGTTTTAGATGATCATGGATTCGAGAGAACTTATCCGAGGATGGTTCAATCTGGATCATGTGGATTCCTGGCATCAAGTCAGAGCTTGCATGCTCCATCATAGATTGCGATAGGGTTTTGACTTGAATGGTTGTCATATCACTAGAAAGGTCTTGCGGGATTAGTGACCCCAAGGAGGCCATTGTGTTCACAAAATGATTATATGACCGAGGGAGTGCCTCGATGTCATACCACTCAAGTTTTGCTAGGAATTTGCCCACAAGGGTTTTATAAGCCTGTATAACTGGGCATTTGCATTGGAATACCCCTTTGACTTGATTGAAAATTAACAATGAATCACCAAAGATGTTCAATCATTTGATGTTCATGGCGATTATTGTTTGAAGACCTATGAGCAAGGCTTCATACTCTGCATTATTGTTGGTGCATGGGAAATTTAATTTAAATGATAGGGGCATTGGAGTGCCCTATGGTGTGAAGAATACTATTCCCATGCCACCACCTTGCTCACATTTAGAACCATCAAAAAATAGGGTTATGTCGACCTGTGACTCAGGCTCATCAGAATATAGCGATTCTGAGACATGGAAGATCCCATCATCAGGTAGTTCTATGACTAGAGGCTGATCTTCTTCAAGAGGAGCCTCTGCTAGTTGATCGACTATGACCTGTCCTTTGATGGATTTCTATCCGATAAACTCTATGTCAAATTTTGTCAATAACATAATCCATTTTGTTGTGCGACTACTATGATAAGTACGACTCATCATGTATCGCAATGGATTCTCCTTAGACACAACATACGTAGTGTTGCTCAGCATGGAGTGGCATAGCTTTTTTGTAGCAAACACCACCGCCAGCGAGTTTCTCGACGTATGCATAGTTAAGTTCATAACTGACTAGGGTGCGGCTAAGATAGTAAGTAGCATGTTATTTGTGAAGTTCATTCTTCTGGGCTAGCATGGCACCCAGTGCCACCTTAATAGCTAAGATGTATAAGTAGAACGACACTCCTGGTCTAGGTGGTGCCAATACTAGAGACGAAGCCAAGTATTGTTTGATGTCATCAAAGGCTAACTGGCACTCGTCATCCTAGTGAAATGCAACCCCCCTGTGCAATAATTTATTCATGGGTCAGAACTTGTCAGATAGTTGCGCTATGAAGTGCTTGATTGACGTGACCTTTCCCTGTAGACTTCTGAGCTGCTTAATGGTAGTTGGGGGAACCGTTTCAAGGATTTCCTTGACTTTCTTTGGGTCCACCTCGATACCTCGCTTTGAGACTATGAAACCCAAGAGTTTTCCATATGTGACGCAAAATATGCACTTCTTGGGATTCAGTCTGACTTTATGCTCCATGAGGTGATCAAGGATCTTGCTTAAGTCATCGAGATGATCTGAGCGCAAAAGAGACTTGGCTAACAAATCATCCATGTAATCTTCCAAAGTTTTATGCATGTAATCATGGAAGATGTATGTCATGGCACGTTGGTAGGTGGCGCCAGCATTTTTAAGGCCAAAAGGCATGACCTTATAACAAAATGTCCCCCAAGGCATTGTGAACGCCATTTTTAGTTGGTCCTCAAGATTAATACGAATCTGATTGTATCCCGAGAAACCATCCATGAGGGATAGGATTTCGTGACCTGCTGTAGTGTCTACCAATGCATCAATACTAGGCAAGGGGAAATCATCCTTAGGACTCGCTTTGTTTAGATCTCGAAAATAAGTGCATATGCGAATCCTCCCGTCAGGCTTTTTGACGAGCACCATGTTGGACAGCCATGGCGGATAATCCATGCAGATGACAAACTATGCATCCAATAGCTTTTAAAATTTGTCTTTGACCATCAAGGCCATTGTTGGGTGCATTTTACATAGTTTTTGCTTAACTAGCTTGATTGTCAGATCAAGCGTCAGATTATGCATGACTAGCTATGGATCTAGCCCCGACATGTCTCTGTATGACCATGCAAAAACCTCCTTCTTCTCTTTGAGAAGGGCAATGTAGTCGGCTTGCTCTTTAGAGGATAAGCTTACCCCTAGCTTGATAATCTATGGATTCATTGGATCTAAGCCGATGTCTACATCAGTCGTCTCCTCGACTGACATGTGGGATCTGTCCTCCAACTGATGTGGAGTCGGGATCAAATGGATATCATTAGATGGGTTTAAATCTTCGTTGGGAACCTCGGGTTCCTCTTCAGCCTGAAAGATATCTTGAGTTGTCCCTGGGGTAAAATGAGGCATTTTACCAAAAGGCCAGTACTTTGATGGGGATGGAGGTGAATTTATGCGATCCCAGTCGATGGCATCTATGTCTAGATGCAAAGACCATGCTAGATCGGCCAGATTGTGTATGGGTGTGGTCAAGTCAATGGAGATCATGTGGATGAAATGAACTTGGTCTCCATTATCGTGGGTGTGATGACTCAAACATTCTAGATGTTCCCTATGTTCTGGATCTGGCTCTAGAGGGACAAGCACGAACGGATTGGCCCTATGTGCTGATAGGAATACAGGGTCTTCCATCGACACTGATGTTGTTATAGGGTCTCGAGGTGGACATTGTTTGTCGTAAACTTGGAGCCACAGATCCAACACTTGGTCCCACCCTGTTGGGTCTACGTACCACTCATGCCCTGGTAGTATGCCCATTTGTGCAAATAAGTCATTAATCTCCAAGGGACGTCGTTGTTGCATTTTTTTACTTTGTTGCATTTGTCGCATGTGGTTGAGATAGGCCATCTTAGTTTCATCTTCCGAATCACTGTCGGAGATCCAAAAATGTTCATTTTCTTCAACAACTACTTATGACATTAAGGGCTCACTTTGTGCTATCAAATTAATCTGGTCCCATTGTTGTTGGTCCACGCTCTGTGGGGGGACCTAATTCTCTTGAAATAGCACTAGTTCAATTGGAACCTCTAAAGGGAACAAATTTAAAAAGATCTCTTGCCAGTTATTCATGGGAACCTCCCGTGAGTGATCACTATTGGATTTGAAGGGAACATATGACACTGGTTCATGTTTTGCTTCATCCTTCAAAGATCCTTCTAGACACTGTTTATGCTCTTCTTAAAAGAGGGTTCCCAAACTTTCACCTCTCTCTAGCAAAGGAGAAGGGTTATTGGTGTTACCAAGGGTGGTTGTTGACCATGGGAGGTAATATCCCAATGTATACATTGTGTTTGGGTTGGCATAAGGATCTGATGCCAATCCACCCTTGTTGCCTATTCCTAGGCCTTGCATGTTTTCCACCAAGATGTCTAAGGGCAGGGGGTGGTTGAACCCTACTCTCAACTTGTCATAAGGCATTTGGTATCTTGGCTGGCAAAGGACATGCACTCCTTGCTCATACCTGCCTAGCCTGTATCCATGCCAATTGCATTGGCCAAGATATTTCAAAGCAAATTTTAGGTTAGACAGATAGTTGACATCTCTTGCAAAAGGCTCTTCATCCTTGTATTTTTGCATGCATGGCTCAGCACCATGGTCAAGGCCCCCATACACAAAATTGGTCTGGTTCGGTGGGTAGCCTAAAGGAACAACTATCCCAATGGGGAGGCGAGGTCTCCCTATGTCTTGCACTAACTCTAGCATGGGCGTTGCTACAACATTCCACACTAGATACTCCCCAGGCCCGTGCTGGACATTTCAATAGTAATTGTTGGTGATTGAGAGGGAGGGAATGGAAGCCCTTCTGGAGTCCATTCCATGTTGGGTGAACTAGGAGCCCCAGCTTCCATTGTTCTAGGTATCTCTTCTGTTGAGATGGTTGATATTGTTGGCAGCACCTCTTCTAGGGGTTGAGCCTCTTCCAAAATTTGTTTCCCTTTGTCCTTCTGTCTAGCCATGACAGGTGGCATTGGTAGTGAAGGAGCAGACGATGAAGATGCACCTGGCTGGGGTTTTGATGGATTAGTCACTAGTGGTGCCCACGGCATCAGACCCTGTATAGATGGATTTAACTAGAAATCCAAGTGCATTGATGGGAGGGTCGATTGCGGAATCAACTGCACCGCATTGCAATATTTGAAGGGTTCTAAGTCCATCGGGACTACATGTACTTCTCCTTCAAATGCATACTTCAAACAAGGGACACACTTCATGTCCCTGATCCATGGTCGCCCTAGCAATATGTTGTATGCTATCTCGCCTTCCAAAATATGGCACAATGTAGGTATCATCTTTTGTCCTAGCTGAACGGGTAGAAAAATTGTGCCAACTGTCGAGCATATCGCATCGTTGAATGCTCACAGTGTGTAAGTGGAACCGGTGATGTGAG
>JAQPPZ010016239.1:0-77151 GCA_028583015.1 Wollemia nobilis
ACAAAATGCAATCTGAAAAATGATCTAAAATGCTCAAAAACTTAAAATAGGACTTGGGAGGTGCGGGGGTGCCCAAGTGGGCCTCCCACCATTGGCACTTGATTTTGGAGCCAATCCACCAGGGATGGGCCCAAAACCTCTTAGGATTGGGGGGGTCGGCGAATTGGTTGGTTCAGGTGTCCATGCGTTGGATTCGGGTCAGGTTCGAGCTTCCAAAGGCCACCCAACAACCTCCCTTGCAAAAGAGATTGGTGGATGTGGGAAGGTGAACCAAAAGGGATGCAAGTGGGTCTTCAACTTGGCAGCACTTCGTTGCTTGAAAACTCCTTCAACCTGTCTGTTTTGGGTGAGAAAAGTCCCACCTTTTATAGACCCATGGGGTCTCTTTTGGGAGGGAAGCACAAATGCCATGTGTTGGCCATAGGCACCATGTGGCAGTCTTGTCTTCCCATGAGGGAGGGGAGTCCTCCATTGACTTGAGCTTTGATAAATGCCTTTTGTGACAGTCTTCTAACGGCCCCTCTCGTCCACCTACACACGCATGCAATGCGGGAGTCCTTAGCGAGCTGTTGCGGGCTGCCACTTGGCACCATTTGCCTTTTTTCCCGTTAAGCTTAGAATTCGTCCCACCCGGGGATGGATTCGGAATTTGTCTGGGGTGGGACGGATTCTATTTTGAATTCGATCCCGGGGTGAAACGAGTCTTGGGCAAAGTGTCCAAGTGTGCCAAATTGCTTCTTGACCTTAAAAAATTGCTATGAAAGTGGTTAAGACCACTTTTTAACCTCTGAGGGCTGCCCTGGGGGCTGTGTTTGTCAAAGCGATCAGTGTTTGCAGTCACTTAATCAGATTGGTGTTGTTTTGGTGTCTACAAACATAAACCAACATATAAAAAGACACTCATAGTGTAATGAGGATGTGTAAAATAAACAAGATATGATCCTCTTGTTTGTTTTATAAATACTCTTTTTTGTTTATTTATTTATTTGTTTATTTATTCATTTATTTTATTATTATTATTATTATTATTATTATTATTTTATCTCATTATATTAATGCATGAACCTATCGTATTAGTAAAATATAATGATTTTTATAGTAAAATCATGAGAAAAAATACATGAAATCACAAGCATTGGTCTAATGATAAAATTATGATAGAATAAAACCCTTGGACTTTTGTTGACTTCTTCATGGTCTCTTACACTAAAATTCTATCTAAATGTGGTGAACCCTTGACAAGTATTTCAATTTTGCAATCAACCCTACAAAATATTTGGCATAAATTAACCAACAAAATACTCTGTGTAAGCAAAATGTCACACCAAAATAAAAATTTCAAGTGGATCCCCAAATTTTGAGGTGTGTTGTGTGAAAATAACAATACATTCAAGAACAAGAATCAATATATTAGGGAATCCCTTTCATAATTTTGAGTCTCCTACACTAAAGTAGAGCTTTCAATTTAATTTTCTAATTTTCATTGTTAGGTCCATTTAGCAATTGCACATGTTAATATATAAAATACCTATTGAAATGTAGTTTTTTAAATGTAATTATTACCAAAAATGATATTATGAATGTATAAAGCACAAAAAATGTGTGATTTAAAAAAGGCTAAGAAATATTTGATTTGTAAAACACTAAGGAGCCCAAAATTTTAGCCCAAAAGTCAAATAAAATACCATCGAAACCTTTAAAATCTTAAAAAATATAAAAGTTTCTTTACCAAATTGAAAAATACCATGTCATATATTGGATTATTATGGATTTTCTAGTTTTGTGTTGGCTAGGCTACGATTAGGACAAAAAAATAGTGATCCAACTATAACAACTGTTGTTGAAATGTACAAAGGGGTTCCATTTGGACATTGACTATGGAATCCACTAGGTAGAGTATAAATGAATTAAAGGCTTCCACATATCTCCTTCTATATCTAAGAAAAAAATACATATGTACCACATCTTCTACTACATATGCTAAGGTGGGTACAAGTTATATAATGTGAACCACAAGTTGGTATCTTTTGATTGATCAAACTAGTATATATATCAAAATGGTTATATGTGTACCATGTCATTAGTTCCATATTATCCAAGTCTACCACATCAATACTACTAACCATATAAAATATATCAAAATTTTGGGTAATAATTTTGAACCATAGACCTCTAAGGTTTAAAGACTTAAAATTTATTCCCTAGGCAAAGGATCCACCATGGCTTTCTGACTCCAACATGTTTTTTGTACATCAAGACCTAATCTTAAGTACATATTGTTATTTATTTATAAAATCTAGATAAAAAAGTTTAAAGGTATGCTTAGATGAGAGCAATAACCAAGTCCTTAATTAAAGGTATCCATAAAGTCATCAACAAAAAGCCTACAGACTCCATGCATAGAATATAAATTGGAAATATTACTCATGGATGAACAAATATTAATTTTGGATACAATAGACAACATTCCATGAGAAAAATTTAAGATAGATTCATTAACATACAAATTAAATACCTTTTCATGTAGCACTACCCTTTAAATTACCTCAAGCATTGGAATATTATTCAAAATATTCCATTAGTAATATTCCAAAAATAAATTTTAAAAAAGTGAATGGAAAACATTATGTTTTTCATGAAAAATTTTGAGTAATTGAATACAACATAATGAGAATTTTTGGACTGGAAACCACTCGAAACAAAGAATAAAAAATGGTAACAATTCATCCATATCTATTATAGTTTATCCTATACAACCTTTCTTTAAATGTAATCATCAAGTCATCCTCTCTTGCCAATGTAACACAAACCTGGAGGCCCTTTCCATGAATAAAATCTTCCCATACTTTTAAGACATATAAGGGTTGACAAAAAATGTGAAATTATTTGATAATCATGCAAACTATCCTCTCATCTATGTTGTATCAATATGAAATAAATTGAAGAAAATTAAATGCATTTTTTTTTTAAATTATAAAATATAACTAAATATCTTAAATAACCTCAAATAGTTCAATTCAATAGTTAAGGTACCCATATATTCAAGAAAAGCAAACAATGAATTCAAAGTCAATAGATAAAGGAAGAACTTATTGGTGAATATTTCTCTTGAAGCAACAAGTCATTGTAATATTGAGATCCTCATGGTCCATGTCCACCTAGGGTTTTATCAAGTAATCTCTAAAAACTATTAACAATACACAAGGCTTCTACAAACAATTTCTAAAAATACATTATTCTTTTGATAACCATAGGAGATAAATATTTGAAGGTAATCAATTGAGTAATAGAGATTCATAACTTCATTGATGCCATGTTGGATTTCAAAATACTTAAAAGAAATAAATATAATCAACACATTACCTATAAACAAAAACAACTCATAGAAAGAACAAAATGTAAAATTAAGTGTGCTCATAGATAGAAAAAAATCTCACAAAACAAAAGAACAACCCTCCAATAAATTATAATATAGTTGTCTTGATACCTAATTATAATTAGGTTTAGGTCAAAGTCAAAGAACCCCCTTCAAGTTTAATAGTAAAATATTATAAAATACCACCTACACATGGTGTATGCGAATATAAAATGAATTTTTATCATAGCAAATGTAAACCATATTTCTTGGAATATGCATGATTCATAAGTAACTAATTGTGCTATTTATAAATTTGAATTGGTCTTGTGTAGAAAATAATGGATTGTACATTATAAATTTTGAAGAGGGAGTAATATAGCATTCAAATAATGAACTTAGGTGTTTATATAGTGGAATAAAATATTTAATACATAATACATAGATTGTACATCTTCTCTGTATATTTTTTTGAGCAATAAGGTAGATTATTATATTAGATTTCAACTTATAATGAATAAATTATATTTTGTAATGTTTGAGTCATAAGGTAAAGACCAATAAATCATATATCAGCCTAAAATGTATGAGTTAAAAGTTAAATTTTAAATCCTAAACTTTTATATAGAAGTATGGTTTATACCTATTTTAGTAGATTTCAAGTTGATTATAATGTAGCATTTTTTTTTAACTCATTCAACATTGTAAAGTGGAAACTCTAAAATAAAATATTTAAACGAGTATTCCATATACTCTCCAAATTTAATAGTAAACATTTGATTTTACTTAAAACTATGAACTCTACACCTTGTCTAAAAAAATAGATTCACGAGTCCTTCAAAATATTCTAAAATATTTCATTTGAAATCATTCAACATCAAATAATATGTCTACTTTTATTCTCAATAAAGAATAAAATCCACTTGTATCAATTCTTCCTAAATCTAAGGATCTTTCTAATAGTTCAATAAAATTCACTAAAATTCCATATATCCAATAATTCCACCCCTTCCCCACCCCAAAAGAATGTAAAGTACCATCATTCATATTCCTTAATATACTTTATTTTATACTATAAGGCATAATGACAAATGTAATTATCCTAAATAATATATTTTTTGTTCATAAAGTTCAACTTAATATTTTTACGAAATATTTTCATTTTCCAATATAAAAGGAACATAAAATAAACTCTTGTTATTATTTAAGTCTCAATCATTCATACTCATAATTTAAACTTTGTTTTCATATTTAATTGGAAATATAACTAAATACAAATAGGTATTTTTTTATAAATCAAATATCTACTTTATCATTTAGTAAAGGCAATGTAGAGTTTCAATTAAATTCAGTTACTTAGTAACATAACATTTAAAATTTGTAAAACCTATAAAGCTCATGTGGAAAAGCACACAATAATATTTGAAAATCATTTGTGACTTCATGTACATTTGGAAAGTACAACCCAACATAACAATATTCACATCTCATTTTATTGTAAAATATATTATTATAAGTGGGGATGAGGCTTTGCCCTAAGTCCCATGGGTAATATAAAGAAGATACCATGAGACTTTCAATTACTCAACCAAAATATAAGATACTTAAAATAAGATAAAATGGTATGCAGATCAAGGGCTTATAGTATGATCATAAAATAGTGATGCACCTTGCTGGAGCCATAACTTGTGAATCGTATGCCCGTTTACATTGAAATTTAACAATTGTTTTTGCATGCGTGTTCTACATGAGGCTAATCTCTGATTCACCTTGCCCTCCAAAAATCATGTTTTCGGGACCTAACTCCGACATCTAGTGTCCCAAAATTAGCTTTAAATTAGATTTTAGAATAGGTTCCCGAGTTTTTTGGGGTTTTTTAGATGTTAGAATTTTATCATATTTTGTTATACCTTAAGTCAAGTCCTAATATTTTAAATTAAGGTTCATTATTGTAAGAGGGATGTGTGCACCAAATTTGGGTGCAATCCGACTCATTTCTATTTTTAGTAGTTTAAAGACCTATTTTTAGCGATTTTTAGAAAAAAGACGTTTTAGGGTTTCTTTGGTTTTTGGTTTCTATATGATGGATTGTAATATTTTTGAGAAGGGTTGTGAATTCAAGAATGAGAAGAATATCGATTTGCAGGTTTCTTCCATTATATTGCATTTGTGTTATGTGATTGGAGTCCATTTTGTTGGTCTCTTGTAGCTGAGTTCACATCAAATAGAGAGTCATAAATGGACCAAATTGGCTCGAATTCCACTTTCATCTTCAAATAATCCTAGTTTATCACGACATAAAATTAAATAACATTTCACCCTTAAATCATTTTTTATCATTCAAGAAGGGTGCAAAGAATCCATAGAATCCATGTTGTACATTTGGATACCCTATAAAACCCCTTAACTATATTCTCATATATGAAACAAAGTGATGGCCAAATAATATAACAATTACAAAATGCATCATAATTAGATGTGCAATATAAAAATATAGCAAAAATTTGCTAATTTTATATGGGTATTTTTACTAGTACGATAAAAATTACCTAAATATTAATGCTCTAAAACCAATGTGGCATATGATGTTTGTTAGCTCATTGAAATTAGTTTTTTTCATTGGTAACCTTCTCTACCATGGATTTTTAGAATTGTAAATCATTGTGAAATAATAGGTTTAGAAAATTTTCAAGTTTTCTCATACTATCCAAGTGAGAAGCTTGTAAATATTACTACTATCCAATTTTTCCTCTACTCCCCATGTCTTATTTATTTTCATTACATATGTCTTATTTATTACTATTACATTTTAATTTGGTGGCTTCATATTTTTTTCTCCATGTCTACTCAATCACCTTTGCTTTTCTCCTTCTCTCTATACATTTGCTTGCATGTGTATTAAATGTAGGCTATGTTCCTTATTAGCATTTTACTTCACTTGTAACTCTAAGCTTTACTTGTAAGTATGGAGTGTTAAAAATAATTTTTCATCGGTATAGTTGGCTTATCCATCCATGACATAATCCAAACAGATGAAAAAAGAAGACAAGTCTTGCATAAGAAATATATTTTCCATATAAAACCTTAATGACTTGCAAAGACATATAAGAAGTTTATATTGATTAAAGTATATTATCATTGTATAATTATCACATCAATTTTTTTTTTTTTATTTTGCTTTCCCATGATTGTGAATTTGATGTAAGAAAATACTAGTATTATAGTACATATTTACTGTGGTATTTCCAAGAACTGATATACAGTATTTGCCTTTACAATATGAAGTCTCATGGCTATATATGGCCTTATTTATCCCTCTCTTTGATCTAAACCTGCAATCACATATTCACTTAGTTTCTAACATGGTAAAAAATATCATATCAATATCATTGTACACATCTAAACCTTTTTAGAGTGTTAAATCATCACAAGTTACATTTAACAAATTATATTTAACAAGATGTTATACAATGTATGCATTTTCTTGAATTAAACCAACAAATAATAGTGCCTATTGAGTTCCTTTAACAAGCCACATATAACTATTTTAATTGTGAAAATATCCTAACCTCAGACATGTTAATTATAACCATAATAGCTTGAGTTTCATAAAGAAGTCAGAAAGAGGGGATTATAGTTCCATTGTTGAATATTGCTAACATCTTTTGAAACTTCCATATATTAACATTTAGATATTCTTCTTATTTAATACATCTCAACGTACATAAAGCATATAAATAGAGGCATTCACAAAGACATAATGACCTATTTTAAGAGAAATGAACAAATATTGATTATCAGAGTTTATTGGTGCATTGAAGGTGATCAAATATAATCTTGGTGCATTAGAGATGATCAAATATAAACTATAGAGCACCATATAAAGAGTATCCATGTTCTGTACAACTCATTTTTGCAACAGTAAGTTTCAACTCACAAATTTAACTAAAAATGAATTACTTTCTCTTAGAGGATAAAAACTATAAATATTGCAAGTTTGGTTTGAAGTGCAAAAAATATGCCAACGTAAATGTCCTATGTACCACCATATTTATGCCTTAGTTTAGTGCCTACACAGAGCCCTATTGCCTCTTTAATAGAATGAACCGTTCAGAACCTGTCTTTATTTGGATGTCATACAGATTATTCATCGAGGGCTAAAAACCCATTTTCAATTTTAATATAAATGGAAAACAATTTTTTTAATTTAAAAAGAAATCAAAATTCTCTGTTGACCAGCAACTATCTCATCAAAATAACAGGAGAAAGTAGGCTACAGGCCCAACTACGCAAAAACCATAGATTGCTATATTACGCTCCACATGACCCAGGATGAGCATTATTTGTTCCAGAAATGTTTCTCACGGCTTGTCGTTTTCAAATAACGTTTCTTTGAATCACATCAACAACAGCCCTTACCTGTCAGCTCGCTTGACTTGTGAATGACTTGTTATGCAAAGTCTCGGCTGTGGACCGCCTTGGGCAGATCAAAATTGACAACAGCTTTTTACCATTTATGTTTGCAGTATGTTATGACTCTCTCCGGTTATTGAATTTTTTAAAATGTGATTTCCTCATATAGACCCTTTTCGTCTTTACACTTTTGCTGATACGGAAGTACTACAGATGGAAATGCATTCAATGCATATAAAAGCTAGATGTGTACGTAAGAAGAAATGAATATAAAATTGGCAGTCAAATGCTTACAAAACATACGGAAGAATAACAATGCGACTGGCTACTTGCATGAACTCGTGCTGTCATGACAACGTGTTTTTTATTTCTTTGAGAGTGACTGAAGTGGTCTTCTCTTCCAGAAAACCGGTGATTTGAAAAAAACCAACAAAAAAAAAAAAAAAAATAATTGTGTTTCTTCAGGGTGCATTTAACCTTGTATAAGCACTCATAATTTTTAGCTATTCTTACGCTTATTATGATTTTAAATAGTAGTTATGAATATATTGTATTGCTATTCCCTTTCGGCATCCTAACCGAAAACATTATGGTCGAAGAAGTATAACTCTTGTGGCTATTACTGGTGGGTGAGCGATCATGACCAGCTTGGCCGATGAATTAATTTTTTTTTTTACTTTTGTTTTGTAAGTTTATGCGCGTATGCAACATGGATCCCATGGAATTTTTATTCTAATTATTTATTCATTTGTTCATTACTTAATTTTCCAATAAAAAACTGAATAACACTTTAAAACATTCTCGGATTTTCAATGATTGGACTGGGAATATACGTTGAAAATATAGTTGACTTTGAATGATTAGTGAAAGCATTAAATCTTTCATTAATAAATCCTATTAAATTGGGTTAGGTGGATTGATAAGTGTAAGTGTCGTTGTACACTTACCAAGAAAAAATCTAGGTTTAAACCCGGGGACTCTTTGCAAAGGTAGTAGTCTGGTCTGAATTCTTTGAGTGGGTACCAACCAATGATAATGGTATGGGTACCTGGTCGTCCAACCAATAAGGTGGAATAGGAGTTATAAGAGGTCAACCCCAAGATTTGAAACCTGCTTGATAATAGAAAATAACTCTAGTTGTAACCAATTCACCTATATATTAAAAAAACCAAAAAGATTTTTTTTAAAGCCTAAAGCCTTTAATCACCCAAAGGTTGTGCTCCAAAATATTGTGCTCCAAAAGAGGGTACCATCATTGATTATTTAAAATAAATAAATTTTAATTAAGTATTTTTAAGCAAAATATTATGTTCATAAATAGAGTTGAATATTATTTTACATCAATAAGACAAAAGTTTTGTATATATTTGCATGGAAAGTAATTCTTAAATTTCTTTTATGATTGTTTACAAAAATTATTAAAAGTGAAGTACATTAGGAAGGTGGGGGCATAATGAAGAGAGAAGAAATGGATAAAATGAAGGAAGCTAGGTAGTTGGAGGATATAATGAAGAGAAATAAAGTTCATGATGTGATAGATCTTCTTGCAATGAAGGTGTCATAGGGGATAAAATGAAGAAAAAGAAAGGATGTTATTAGAAAGCAATGGATGGTTTATTCATTTGTATGATTTTTTAATCTAAGGTTATGGGGAAGAAGAGTAGAGATTATCTTACCATTTTTCATTTGCTAATGGATTTCATAGATAATTTATAAACTTTTAGGTATTTCTAATATCTTTTGTTTATAGTTTAATTTTTATTTTCTTGGAGTTCTTAAGCCTTAATGCAACAAGATACAACCAAATAATATAATATACAATCTACTTTATTTTTTTGTGTTATGTGTCTATATACAAATTTTTTTTACTGTTGGTTTGTTATAAGGATGTTTTTTTCATGGCATAATTATATAATAAAAACACTACATCTATTTTTTTTAATCTTATTAAAAGACTAGATTCAACTCTAAAATAACATAAAATATCAATTTCATATAAAATTTTCACTTTCTTTGTGTGAATCAAGAAAATCATCAACATCTTATAACACTCCTAGACTACAATGGATATAGGCTAATAAAAAAATAAATCTCATCTACTTTATTCTAAAAAACTCATATGAGTAGATGTTAATAACAAACATGTATAAGAAAGGTATGACATTCATTGCTTTAAAAAATAATGGCTAGTTTAAAAAGAAAAACTCTAAGTGACTTTCTACATCTAGCCACACAAAATTACATGAGGGGCTAAGATGGTAAACGTAGAAAATTCAAACACAATATACTTGTAGACATGCATGTGGTTTGGTTTTATGCATAGCATCGTTATTACTATTGATAAAAGGTTATTATTTATTTAAATCTTGATTATTCATTATTGTATGTATCCTTGGTATTATATTTATACAATAATTAGGATTTTTAATAAATATAAAATTTGAAGGCATATGTTTATATAATGGTTGTATTACACATGCTATGAGAATACCAATTTAGGTATCAATACCTTTCATTATTTTTATTTTTATAATAACATCATTATCTGTATCTAATCCTAACACATCTAAGATAATAATTATAATATGAAGATAAATACTCATGTTAATAATAAAAAAAAGAGCATTATCACAAATGAATTATTTTTCCCATTAATAAAAAATTACCAACTACCACATATGTTTTATATATTTTTTCTAATAATAGCATTTCTCATTCTTCTCTATAGTATAAACAAAACTATATATATAAATCAAGTATAAGTTTCACGATGACTTCAGGCATTGAAATATCAAAATTCAAAATATTTTCTAGAAATATCCCAAATCATACATTCACCATAATCATATGCCAATAGACACAAAATTTAGTATATTGTACAAATAAAATTACATAAAGAGTAAACAACATGAAAGGAATGAAAGAATAAGATGTTAATGCCAATAGACACCCTAATATCTCACATATGCCAAATACAATGGATTGATCATTGGGGAGTATATATAGTAATACTAAATCCTCAAATACATATTAACTAAATCCCCAAATTTTATGTTACAATAAAATAAATATCTTGCACAAATTACTCATGGTTATCCATTAAGCTTGATTAATAGATATCACTAAGGATGAGTACATGAACAGTACCCTTAGGATTAGATGATTCCTATAGGATTACATGTAGAATATCTATAAGCTTATATATACACCTTCTCATATATTTACATTAATAGTTCCCATAAGCACTCTTTAACACTATTATATGTGGCTTAACAAAATCATATTATACATACATCAACACCACTACCATAGTTTGAGTTGAGGGGCCAAGGAGAGAAGATATTAGAAGTGACATACCTATTATAATGGATGCTCTATTTGACCTCTACTTTGCCATATTTATGCTCTTCTTCATCATCAAAAAAGTATATGCCTAAATTTCAAGCATTGTATTTCAATACTCTTCAATACTTTTATGCAAAATTTGATGCAATATCCTTCCATTTTATAATAGTCACATGTGATTGGCTTCTTTAAATGTCAAAAATTTTCCATGTATAATTGATCCTTATATTAAAGTCATTTAAAGTCCTTTCAATGAGCTTGTATATAAATAAGAGTTCTACAATTATTTACTACAAATTCACAATGGATAAGAAACTTTAAAAGGTCTTGAAGAGATTATAGTTTGTATCTCTTATATAATCATATCATTCACATAAAGAATAAATCCAATTGTATGAAAATAAGGATTAATATTCAAAGTAATATATTTGACATATTGTTCATCGTCCTTTATATTACCTTCTATCATAGCTAATTCAATATTTAGGCATCAAAGTGATTACATATATAGTCTTAAACATTAGAAAATTTTAAAATTTAAATATTGGAAAGCTTTATATCTATTCTATTAACTTCACTAGCACTTAATTTTTCATAGATATCCTTCAATTTTGTCGACACGTAAATAGAGTTGGTCTTATATATGATGCAAAAGAGTATCTTTGGATCTACTAACATGAAAAATATACCAAGGGATTCCTTATTTTTCTTAACAAGTTCATGATAACCAACATCCTCTGATGTTTCAATGTAAGAGATATAACCAATAAATTTTATCTCTGATTAATCCTACCAATTGAACTTACTAGGTGTTATAATTCTTCCCATTGAGACAAGTAATATATGCTAAAGAATATATCTGCCATGAAAGTCCATATAGAACAACAACATGCCTATAAACTAATTTTACTACTATGTAGATCTCAAGAAGTCATTTGATTTAAAGAATAGGATACAAATGCTTTCATATATAAAAGTCATGGTTTCCAAAATGTTGGATAGATTAACATTCAAATTTTAAAATAATAAATTCCAAAACTTAGAGGATTTTTGCCCAAATAGGTATTACAACTTGGCAATATTTACAATTGATACATATGTATTGTCTACTTTTATATAGCAAACGGTGGTTTGAAAAATTAATATTTTTTATTAGTATATGTCATCTCACTCACACACACACACACACACACACACACATACGTATGTATAAATAGATAGATAGATACATACATACATAGATATATAGACAAATATATATATTGAAACAAATATTTAGTTCATAGCTATTGGGGATCAAACTTACGATATCGAGAAGACCACCTTAGATTTACTCCCAAACCCACTCATCCAAAAAAATGCATTTTTAGGGCTGAGTAAAAGCAATTTTTTTCTTCAATCACAAAGTGATAAAGGTCAACACCAAAATGCATGAAAACCATGACCTTACCCATATAAATAAGTAAATATACCATTCCATGACATGAATTGTTGAAAATAAAAGGTAAATTGATTATACAAGAAGGATGCTGACCTATGATAAATATGAGAGAGGAAAAAATAATGCTTCTAGGTTTGAAACTTAGGACCTACTAAACAAAATGGATTATACCAACCAAATCACAATAAGTTAAGTTAGATATAAATAATCAACCATAATAGTGACACTTCAAAGGATAACATGTATGTTGTGCCTTTGGAGCATGTGGGTGCTTTGTGACTAAGACTCTATTATTTCCATCAAAAATATCATGTGGAACAAAATGGTACTTTTATCTGTATAAATTTCATACTTAACCAATGCATCAACCACATGATTTAGATTCGATAAGAAAATTATTGAATAATATATGAAAATTATCATTGATCTAAGCAAAGGGATAGGTCCATAGAGCTTCAAATGAGGGACCTACTGGATATATGTAGAATATCCCACTACTACATTGTGGGGTTGTAATATTATGAAGTAAAAAATATAATATTTATGTTTAGTGTGGGTTGAGGAGACACACATATTCCACTCTAGAAAAATCCATAGACCTTATGCCCCTCATAAAAAGGAGAACACTCATTATAATAATTTTTTTTTGTAAATTTGAAATTGATAAATTGAAAATATAATCATGTTGGATTTTAAACCAAACTATATTAGGTCCCAATATATTTGATCAAAAGAATAATTAAATATAAGAGCAATCAAAATATATATGTTTGCCAATATAAATTATAATAACATTCAAAATAATATCAAATATGAATGTAAAATGGAAAAAATAATTCATGCAATAACATGAATAATACATAGAATATAATTGCTCAAAATATGCATACAAGCTTCAAAATTATTAATGTTTGAAATGTGACCTTCTTAGATCATTTTCCATAACAATACATGGATCTGTATCTCTATAATATAGATAGAGAAAGATAACTCTTTAATATTTGACTATTGCACTCCTCACATATTTGGGAGTTGCAACAATTCCTATTATTTATATAAGATAAGTCTCTTATGTCCTTTGGCTTCTCATCTTTCCACTTGTATCCAATAATTTTGACTCTCTAATTACTTGCACACTTAACTATATGACACCTAATACATGATACTTGTGCACATCCTCACATATAATATTTAAACTCTTAATTACATGACACTTGTGCACTTTATCTCATTACACACTTTCACTCTTACATACATGGTACTTGTGCATATCCTACACATAAACACTTATGTATAGTAAAATATAAATTACTCACCAAAAATATAGACTCAAACCTTAATATATTACATATTTACTTGTTGGTGTTTAAGCCTTACTACCACAAGATATCACAGGAATCAATATAAAGAAGCCACAATATAAAATTTCAAAATATTAATAATTAAGAGTAGAATAATATATGACTAATGTAATATGTATATCAAGGCCATAATAATAATTAAATAACATTCACTTTTAATATCAAATATGATTGTAAATGGTCCAAATCATTCATGAACATACATAAAGAAAACTTACAATATTGATTGCTCAAAATTTGAATACAAACTATATTCACATTTTTGTATCTTCCTCTTAACAATTGGATCATAAAAACACTTGAATATATTCTTATGGAGCATTGTGTCCATAACATAGCCATAGTAATGTGACTATTCAAGTACTTGAATATTGCTCTCTATATGACAAGTACCATGACCTTTGGCTTATCATTTTTTCACTTGCATACTAGACTCTTCACTTTATTCTTACATGCACACTTGAACCTATAAAACTTGCACACTTCTAAATGATACTTACTCTTCTACATGCACTCCTAATATAAGATACTTGTGCACATATTCACATTATATATTTACACACTTACATACATGACACTTGTGTATATTCGCTCAATACACACTTCCACTCTAACTTCCATAACACATTCATTTCTTACATATTGTACTCTTACATAAAACTTGTGCACTTCCTACACATTAACACTTCAATGAAAGGGAAATTATAAATCACCCATATGCACTATAAAATCAACCCTAATCTATTACATATTTATAATTTTACCATGAATTTACCATGGGGGTACATTAGCATGTACCAAATTATAATGTAATATACCTCAACATGCCATTATTACATTACTTGGTTATTGAAAACTTTAGTATTCAATATTGGTCTTCATATTCAATATTTAATCTTCATGTGACCTTACATTGTTCATGGAAATATGCTTCTCTAGAATCTTCTTCATCATCTTCAATCTTGGGTTCATCCATTGTTCATGTTTATAGTGTAACCTTGGACTATGCTTAATCCAATTTCCTATTTTCTATATTTTTCTTCAATCAACTTCTTTCATAATCTTATCTAAATATTTAGTATACAAATATTCCTTGGTTTTTTTATGAGGTGGAAAAATAGGGTTTTCAAAGAAACCCCAGAACTTTTACAAGGGGTTTTTGGGGGTCCCCAAACCTTTAACAACAAAACTAACCCTAAAAATGATGACCACAAGAGAAACAAGGATGAGGATCCGAAGGAGATACAAATAGATCCAATAGTAGGAACAACTAATCAATCTCCAAAAGAAAGATCAGGATCTCCCAAGATCCATATAGAACCATCAACAACAAAAAATTAAAATGGGGTATGAATCTCAAGAAAAAATTCAACAACTGCCCTTATAGCTAAGCATGTACATGAAATTTTGAAAATCAAAATGATCTCACTTGAAATTTTAAAAACCAAATTTGAAAAACCTTCCTAACTAGCCAAGCATAAACAAACTTGAATCTAGTTGTTAGACAAAAACCACCCTGGTCCTGCTCAAAATTAAAATAAAAAGGACTTTCTCGCTCAAAACATACATTCAAATAGCAAATAAAGACAAGAGGGTCATTCTAGAAACCACATAAATAGGTAGAACTAGAATCCCCCAGCAAAAAAAAAATATCCACATTCTTTAGAAACCAGAAAAAACAAGCCTAGAGCCTGAAGAAACAAAAAAAATAGCTTCAATTAGATAACCTATAGGGAAGGTATTCCTTCTACTACCAAAAAATACACATACAGGATACCTTCAAGAAACATCTTAGAGTCCCACACAACTAGAGCCCTAAAAATAGAAAAATGTAGTGTAGAAACCAACAAAACAAGAATTGTTGCTCCAAACTAGGAAAACATTCAAAAATAGACTTAGCACCCAAACTGCACCTATTAGTGAAATGCTTTCTAGAAAAAAAATTAATATCGTCTAGGCAACTCACAAAGAAGAGATCTGAGGCCATCAACCCTTAAATAATTATCCAAAATTTTGTTTTTTTTTTTAATTCAGAATGGACGACAACCCATTTGCAATGCCCAATTTTTCTCTCTACACCCTTAGAGCATTCTTACTAGGTCTTCCAGATTATGGCCCACCTTTTCCTTTTTTAGAACTTGTAAGATGACCAAAATTTACAAAATCCTTTCCACTCTTTATCAATCTCTTGGAGGGATGAACTTCCTCAAAACCTTTATGTCCCTTAATACCCTAGGATGAAGAATCAATCAAAGGAGAGCCCACATTGATCTCTTCTGCAACAAGAAAATAATCATTAATGATCAAGGTTTTTTCAACATTAACTTTAGCGTCCTCAACAAACTTCAGTGGAGAGGATTCAACCATGACCAGAGCTTCTTTAGTGGCATTCCTAGAAATAGATAATTGTTTTGAAAAAGCAATAGTCCTAGCAAATAAAATAGAATTTCTCAAGACAATAGTCTCTACAATTTTTTCAGGATTAGATGGGTTCTTCAAATGAGATGTGGAGATCTAAGAAACCAGAGGATCTTTGTGAACCCATTTTTATAGGAGTCAAACTATAAGCCTCAGATCCATGAGAAGATAAATTTTCAAATTCAATGGTCTATTTTGGATACCTAGATAAAAAATTAGATCAATAGAGTCTAGAAAGTCAAAATATAGATCAATAATAATGCACATCTTGGCAGCTATCTATTTGGATTTGGCATGAGTAGCTGCATCAACCATGATCATCTCTCCAAATATTTTAGTGATACCTCTTAATATATCCACACAATAGAAGTGAAGAGGTAATCTACGGAGATTCACCCATATGCATGCAGAGATGATATTTTGAGAGTCTACATCAAACTATGGCCCCCATATACAAAGCAAAATACCTCTTCTACCATATAACCATGGACTACAACCAATAATATTAACCATATCCTCTTCTCTAGAAATATTAATGAGGAAAAAGCCATTGAGAAGGACCACAATTTCAATTTTTCCATGAGAGGACCGTTTAGAGAAGGCCCATCTATTTATTGAATCTAAATTTGGATGAGATACCACAAATTTTACAACAATATTAAAAATCCCTTCTTCCAAGGATAATAATAGAAGATTTGATGAGATGGATAATGATCCCTGAATAGATTAAAAATCAAAGAGATAATTCATAGGATTCTTTTGCTTAGAATTCACAACCACATCCATAAAATATTTCTTGTCTAGGTCAGAAGGAATATGGATCCCTTACAAACCTAGAGAAGAAGATGCATCTCCAAGGTAATAAAGATAATATCTTACCTTGGTGAGACTTTGCTTACCTCTTGCCATGTAAAATACCTCCTCCAATGGAATAACCTTCTTGCTATCTTCAATATTGGACCCTTAGAATCTATAGGGAGCAAACTTTCTCAATCTCCTCCCAATAAATATTCTCTCAATCTTCATTGGTTCCTCCACCACCTTTATTTTGTATTCATATCTTTTATTATATTTTCTTTTATGCTTTCCTCTATTCTGCTTCTTTTCTCTTATTTTCAATATCTCTATTTGTGATGTACCTAATGGTATGATTTCTATATATTGGTTCAATAAATCATCACAATAATACATTATAGATTTCAATGATTTCTCACTAAATCTAGCATAGGCTCTATGTATATTATATGAATCATTATTGTTACTTTTCTTTTACTGACATTTTTTTTGAAATATATTAAAGGTAAGTAATGATAAGTACATCATTAAACATACATTAGAGGAAAATATAATGGTGTTTTGTGAATTACACCATGTTCTATTTTTTTTTCATCAAGACAACTTATAAGTGTTGTGAACTTTTCATCTTTTACATCCTTGAGAAATAATAATAGTTTTTATTTTAAACCAATTGATATTTACTTCATTCCATCAAAATAATCTACCAATTTTTGATAATAAAACTTTAGCTTATTCACCATTTCTTCAATATCTTTACTAAATACATTTTTAATAATTTCTTCCATGATAATAAATGACTCAATGTTATGATTTAATTACTTTGGAGTAGTAAATCTTATATCTCCTTATGTTTAATATGCACTCAATATGAAATTTACAAATTTCAAGTTTTCTGAACCTTTGATGTGGAAGCCTTTTAACTCCCTAATATATTAAATTCATAAATTTTTAATTTCTCAAAAGTTTTCATAAACTTTAAATAATTCCAAAATATTTAATAACTTCAAACCAAAAAAAATTACTCTTCAAAAATGTAAAAACTTTAAAAACTTATACCCTTTTAACTCTAATAATTCAATCCTTTAAAAAATCTTCAAACATTATTAAATATTTAAGTTGTGTACCTTATCATTGCATATCTTCAACTTAAAAATGAATTTTGTAATTTTTTCCCTTATTACTCCACCTAGAGTTTCAAAAATCAATTCAAAATGTTTCCCTCTAAAACATTAATATATGCCTAGAATAGAATGTAATTCCTAAATATGTTATCTGGTTGATCGATGAGTATGTTGTTGTAATCAAGAGTATGTGTTTTTCAAGTGACCTTTTGCATTCATATTTTCTAGTAGTCATATCTCCTTCAAACATATTCTCTACTATTAGAAACGTATTTCCAAACATCTCTCTTCTATGAGCAATGGCCAAACATCTCCCTATGAGTAGTGGTAGATAATTTCCCTATGAACAGTGATTGAACATATCCTTAAGAGTAGTTGTAAAATATATCCCTATCATCAATGATTGAGTGTTTTCCTATGAGAAGTGGTAGAATATTTACCCATGAGTAGTGACCAATTTTTCCTCTACAAGTAGTTGCAATGGCCAAATCTCTATGAGCAATGGTAAAACATCCGATGGTTGAATCTCTTCTCTACTATGGATAATGGTCGAGTGATCCTTCATTATTGGTGACTAAAATTTCTTTTGGTGATAATTGGATGTCTTTCCATTGATGGAACATCTCTTTTATAATGATGTTCAAACTTTTCTCTGATGATAAAATGTTTCTCCTTTGATGCCCAAATATTTTTTACACTTGTTGTTCTTCTCCTTGACTGAGTACTAATTATGTTCTCTATGTGTAGGCTATGTTTTTTTTATTGATTTTGAAAGCCTTGTATATGCTAGTCTCTTTCTCTATACAATATACATGGGCCTCTTCCTCAAAGTTGACCTCTTAGGCATATTTTCAACATTGGCTACTTGGGTAACTTTCTCCAATGTTGGTCGCTTGGGTCACATTCTCCAATATTAGTTGCTATTATATTTTGATGAATGACCCTTGGGAGATAACAATCACAAGATCCAAAATAACATGAAATAAAGTAAATATGCTAGATGATTGAATTATGCTAAAAATATAAATCATATAAAATATTACAATGTAGTTATGGAGGAAGTGAGTACTCCATTAACAAAGCTATTGATCTACATTGTATCCATCACCAATGAATGGTGAGGCACACAAAACTATACTATCCACTAAGCTATGATATCTAACTATGTCCCCCGACTCTCTTATCTATCTATCTAAGAGAACATCCTTATATAGGAAATAATAGGATACTTGGCAAAACTCTATCTAGCTATGCAAGGGATAACTTGCACATATACAAATTTCACATTGACACTTGTGCATTTATTACATTGCATGAAGTAACTAGATAACTTGAATAGGAAGTAATATATATATGTATTTTGGAGGATACATTTACATAACCCAAATGATGGAATAGAATCTATTTACAACACCCCCCTACATTACATTATTTGGGTATTGAAGACTTTAGTCTTAAATATGGATCTTCTTCATCATATTCTACTTGATTTTCTTTTATATTATTTGTATTTAGGTTCATTAGGTAATCAATGTCTTCATATGATGTAGATTAGGCTACCGATAGGCCTTATATTATTATTGGATGATTTTTGGCATGTTTAGATTCATATTCAATCTAGCCACCTTTATAGTCCTCCTTGAAAGTATCTTCATTTGATTCTGATTGTTGATGAATGCGTAGGGCATGATGCAATTTTTGTCTCATATTTTTTTATCCTTCTGTAATTACCCTTTTGATGTACTGGTTCCTCATTTTATTCAACCTCATATTTTGCAAATAAGTTAGAAGCATTTTGTAACATCACAATATCTTGTGGAATTTCCATTGAGTCTAGGATATAGGTATTTTTATGGATTGAACTTGTTGCTTTTATTTCATATTGATTCATAATGAGATATGTATTTATCCCATTCATATATCAGCAGTTAATCATGTAGTTTTTTTCTACTAGCTTGCTCACTGAGATGAGATTGAATGTTAATCCAAAAACATACAATAAATTTTGTAGTAGGAGATTTGGAAAATATATACTGGGATATACACATCCATGTCCATAAATAATATAAGTTTGTCTAGTTTCAATTCTTAATTTTTTACCTTTAGTAACCTTAAGATAATCAAACCATTGCATATTTCCTATCATATGATGACTAGCTCTTGAATCAATAAACCACCTATGATTATGCTTTGTGAGTTGGATCTTGATGGAGCAAGTTTTACAATCATTGTATGGAATTACATTACTCATTTGAAAGGTTTAACTTGAAGAATTGAGATATAATGGCTCTTTAGTATTTTTAAGTATGATATAGTAAAATATAATTCAATTTTGGTTGATTTTGTACAATTTTTATAAGAATCAAAAATCAACTTCTTAACAACTTATTACTCCTAATTGAACTAAGCACTTTTTCAATTTTGAAGAGGTTTTGATGTTGGAATTCTTTTATCCCTTTCTAAATATTTCAGACAAGCAAAAAAATATATATCCAACCTTAATAGAAACCCTTAATAACCCATTTTATATCCCTTGGATTATTTCTAATTTCTAATAAAATAAATTTGATGGAATAATCCTTATGGCTCCCAAGTTTAGAAAATTAGAGAAATGATAATAAAATTTGCAAAATAATTTAATCCAAGTTGAATTCCTTATTCCTCCTAAGTAAGATTGCAAATATTAATTTAATAAGATAATTCACCCTTTTTGGTTTCAAAATCTAAGTTTTAACCTTAGTTTATAACACTTATATCTCCAAATTATGAAGGAAAAAATAAATGGGATTTATACCTTACCGTTTTAGATGCAATATCTCCTCAATACTTGACACTTTCTATGGCTAAGTATAACAACGTATAAGTGGTACCTCAGGAACTTGATTTAATGAAGATTCCTTGGAGTAGTTGGTCTTGAATGTTGGTACATAGGGCACTGAAAGTTGAATGTAAAAAATGGAGGAGCCTTTAATGCTCTTTCCCATTATATTCCATGCTGCACTTTGAACATTTTTGTTGCACTTCACTCACACCTTTATTGTGCTTCACTCCCTCTTTGGACGTCTTTGACTATGCTTCACTCACACATGTTGAACTTAGAATTTGAATTTATTTTAAGTGTTGTTTATCATAGGCGTTGTGTCATGTATCACATCTATTACAAGTGTGTACTCCCTTCTTTATGTAATGCTCCAAGTACTTTGTTCAACGTTATTGAAGAAATTCAAAAATACACGGGCACTCATGTGAAGCTGGTGGAGAATACCAAGTGTCATTGCCTTACTTGTAAATATTGTGTGGGAGTTTCTAGAACGTTGAGAGAGGAATGATGACAAAAATTCCAAGTGTTAGTTCTACATGGATTTCATTATTGTAATATCTTTGATGATGGATATTAGAACTCCACAATCCCTTTGCTTTGCTAGGTTGCTTGGGAAGCAAGAAAGCAATTTTATTATAGGTGGATGGATGATACACTATGGATTTTGGATGATGATTTTAGATCTTCCTTTAGTGGATAGTCTTTTCCAAGTTAGATACCATGAATGTAATACCTTTACCTATTTCTTTTATGCCTCCAATCATATTGAATCCCTTGTATATTTTTTTAACATCTTTTAGAAATCAATATGCACTCACTTGTCTACGTAAATATAACTCTTGAATGATATGAAATGATCTTTGATTCTACATGTACGTATGTCTAATATGAAACATTTAGTTGCTCCTTGTAGCTTGGGAAGAAGAGTATTGATGTCTGATATTTGTTGGTTTTTTTTCCCTGTAGTAAATGTGCCCTTTTGTGGGACTTCCAAATCTATTCTTATGTTGTAAAAAACCAAATTATAGTGGTGCATATAATGTATTATAATTTTGTATAATAAGGCTTTTAATATACCTTATTTTGCACTCTATTTTTAGATTTGAAATTCTGGTTTTGTGGCAGATTTTTCCTGCAATACAAGGGTTTGAGGTTGTCTTTTAAGATTAGACACACCTTTCCATTTTTGCTTGGACACTTTTGATAATAAATACAAGCTTCAATAATAGTATATATAAGCTTTTTAATTGATGCAATTTTCTACACTTTCTTTCCTTGCATTCAACATGTAATGATTTGATTTTGAGACTCACCATATCACTTTCATAAGCTTCTATTTCTATTTTTGGTTAGTTAAGTTATCAAAATTTTGGAGGATTCTAACCCTTTTGGTGGATTCTATTGACCACTTCAAGTTGTAGATTTGTGTGCTTCAATAGTGTCTTTACACACTTTATACAAATTAGACTTTGTGCCTTTCAAGAAATACAAAACTAATTTTATTTTTTAGAGTGGTATAGTAGTACAAGTTATTCAATTTTAATTCATTAATATTACACCTTATCACTCCAATAAACTCTCAAAGTTAGGGACTAATAATTTACTGCAACTAATCAAGAATAACCTAAAATGAATATTTAAGAGCTATTCTGCAATTTCAATATAATCAATGTTGTAGGACTTACTCTTATTTTTTAAAAATATATAATAGGTATTTTATTGAAGATAATCTAAAATCTAATCAAATCCTAATAAATGTGCAAATGAATCCTTAAAATAATATATTTCTTTTTACAATTTTAGAATATTGTAATCTAATTTACTTTTTTACAAATTTAATCCTAATTCAGGTGCTCTAATAAATCTAATAAATAATCCAATTAATGAATCTTTTTGCACCATAAGTTGCATACATTTTTTCTATAGCTCTTCTCTCACCCTTTTAGAGGATCTATACCTTGGTGTCTAAAACACCAAGTTGTTGCTTCAAGTAGGGTGTCCTGAACAACTCCTTATTCACCAAATGATGGTCTCGAACTTTCTTTCATGAGCCTAGAATTTGGTGGTTTATTCTCCTCTTGTGTTCTCCTCATTTTGCTATATATTTGGATAAGTCTATATCTATAAAGCGGTGCTTTATTTATGTGAGAGGTAATCTTAAAATCTCTAATATTTGGTGAACTTATTCTGTATTCAAGTCTTCTTTTCAAATTTTTACTTCAAGTTTGATCTTCTTGTAGGGTTTGGAACTCCTTGCCAAATTCTTCTTCATGGATTTGGCACTCCTTGCAAAATTCTCCTCTTGGGATTTTTGTCTAATGGCAATAATTATCCCAAGTCCTTCACTATCAAGGACTTCACCTAGGTAGTGGATTTCTCCAATGAGTTCTCAAATAACTCTCTTGATCTTCAACAAGGTTCTCCTAGCCCTTTATAGATGTTCTATGAGACCTTCACAAGGTCTTTGATCTAGTAGCTTATGATGGTATTTCCTGAGATCTTTTCTTCAACCTTCTACTCTTGGAAGTGTTGGTAGTGAGATATTCTCTTGGATATTCTGATTCTACTACTTCTCGTTTCAAAAAATATTCTCCCAGTCCTTCTTCTTCATCTTCCAATACTGGAAGTTATTCAATGATATCTTCTCCTTATAATATTTTTTTTCTTTCTTCAATGATAAATTCTCCTAATCTCTTCACTTTTACTTTAGGGTTGAGCTGATTCTAAAGAAGATACTCTTCCTAAATTTCTTGTAGGAAGTCTCCCAACTCACTGAATCTTCTATTCCTGCAAAAAATATATTAGTACTAAAATATTTAGTCTACTTTTGAATAAGATATTCTTCTCAAATTATTTTTTACAATCAAGTCTTATATAGACTATTTAAATATCAAGGCTCATGTGGTATTTTTAAATACCAAATATTCTATGGCCTTTTCAGTATCAAGGCTTCTATGGCCTTTTTAGTATCAAGGCTACTATGGACTTTTTAGTATCAAGGCTTTTGTGGCATTTTCAATATCAAGTTTTTTATGGCCTTTTTAGTATCAATACTTCTATAGATTCTTCTTCAATATTTCCATGGATTTTCTATATCAAGGCTCCTATGGCCTGTTCTTCAACTATGGAATTATGTAATCAAGGAATGGAGATATTTAGTCTCCTATATTCATCATGATCCTTCACTAGAAGTCTTCTTCCATAGTATTCTTCTTTTACATAATGAACTAACCTCTGCACTATGAGGGAATATTGATATTTTGGCAATGAATTTGGATTCTCCTAGATTTTTATCATAGGAGAATTCCCAATCCTCCAAGAATTAACTTCTTGCAACAAAATAAAGCAAAATCTAGTTTTTAATGAATGAGCCTTGGGAAATAACAATCACAAGATGCAAAATAACATGAAAGGACAAAAATATTCTAGATGATTAAATTATACTAAAAATATAAATCATATAAAATATTACAATGTATCTATGGAGGAAGTGAGAACTCCATTAACAAAGCTATTGATCTACATTGTATCCATCACCAATGAATGTTGAAGCACACATAACTACACTATCCACTAAGTTGCGCTATCTGACTATATCCCCTAACTCTCTTATCTATATATCTAAGAGGCCATCCTTATATAGGTAAAAATATGATACTTGACCAACACTCTATCTAGTTGTGCAAGGGACAACTTGCACATGTAAAACTTGCACATTGACACTTGTGCATTTATTACATTACATGAAGTAACTAGATAACTTGCACATGGAGTAATCTAGATATGTATCTTGGAGGATACATTTACATAATCCAAATTATGAAATAGAATCTATCTCCAATAGCTACAAGGGCCTCTATGTAATGTTGAAAATAGCTCTGCCAAATAAATCTTTGGACCTTTGCCTATTTGAAATGTAGCACCTCTCTAGCACTTAAATATTAATAGTATTTGTTTCTAAATATATTTATCATGAAGTTTGAGGTGTAGACCAATTGGTTCATCCAAACCCCATAAGGGGGGCAGAGGTCCAAGGTTCAAATCTTGGGCCTCGTTGGACTGAACACTTGTCCCTTTCCTGGTGCTTTCAATTGCGTAAAATGTTTAAAATGATTGTGACATGGTGGTTATAGGGGAGGACTGCACGAAGATCTGTGTGGCAGCTTCTGGGGCATACAACATAGAATACTGTGGCGGCCATAAAAAGCTAGACAACCTACCTGGATTCATGGCGGCTACCGATTCCACCATGTAAATTCAAATATATATATATATATATATATATATATATATATATATATATATATATATATATATATATATATCATGGCTATTCTCTTGGATAGCCTTTATAACGATCTCTTTCTTTCACTATTGCTATGAATATCTCTCTTGAAGAACCTACATCAAAATTCGATTCACAACCCAAATTGAATTGATATAAAGATAATTTTACTTACCCTAGTTATTCAATATATCCTAAGAAACTTATGATACTTCCTTCTTCATTTCACTATTCTTTACGTTTTCTTTATTATAAATATTTAGTATTGCTTCTTTTATAAAAACTCTGTTGTTATGTTTTTTATTTGTTATTTTCTTTAAAATCTAATTTGCTACACTATCTTTGGGAATCTTACATGCTCCTTTATACTTGGAAGCTAAAATGCTTCTCTATCCCTATAGGAAGCTATGATGCTTCTCAATATCTAGTAAAAATGATTCTCTTATATCTATCTAAACTATTTTTATAATGTCTTAGGTCACCCCTAAGAACCAAAAATGATTCTTTTCCTTTCTATGTAACCCACTATCAATGTCAAGGTGACTATAAATGTCCCTGAATGATCAACATTTTTCCTAAGTTGGATATCTTAATATTCAATAGTGATTCTTCTCTTTTCTCTTGATAATCCTAAATATTATCAAGGTGACTTTGTATGTCCCTAAATTTCTAACTTTCTTTAGATTTGGCTCCTAATCAATCAATGTCCAAATTTTACCCTAGGTTAGCCCTTTCTATCATAATTGTTGAGTCCTACTCTTTATTGGTTTTTATTCAACTAAGTGGAAAGATACTAGCATCCAAAATCAAGTTGAATGATCCTTTTCCCCTAAATATATACTCAATTAGACCCTTTATAAATAGAGTACATGTCTTCACTACTTTCAAAATGGATAAACTCTTCTATAACTCTATCAAGAATGGATAGAGTTAAGTAATGTTAGCTAATAAATAAACCCTATAAAAAATGTATAGAGTAAAGTGGTAACTCTGATACCACTATTATAATTTAAGACTTACCACCATAGGATATCACAAGAATCAATATAAAGAAGCCACAATATTAAAGGTCAAGCTATTAATAAGGAAGAGTAGAATAATATATGTAAGCAATCTAATATGTATACCAATGCCAATATAATAATGAAATAGAATTCACTTATAATATCAAATATATGATATCAAATATATCATTCATGAACATATATGAAAAAAATTATAATATTGATTGCTAAAAAATTGTATACAAACTTTATTCACTTTTATGTATCTTCCTCTTTACAATTGCATCATCAGGTCAGTCCTCAATATATTCTTATGGGAAATTATCTTCATAATATAGCCATAGTAATATGAATATTCAAGCAATTGACTATTGCTCTTGATATAACAAGTACCATAACCTTCGGCTTATCATCTTGCCACTTGTATACTAGTCTCTTCACTTTATTCTTACATGCACACTTGAACCTATGACACTTACACACTTCTATATGACACTTAATCTTTTACATGCACTCCTAATATAAGACACTTGTGCACATCCTCATATTACATATTTGCACACTTACATACATGACACTTGTGCACATTCTCTCAATACACACTTGCACTCTTACATGACACTTGTGCATTTCATGCACATTAACACTTACATGAAAGGGTAAATATAAATCACACATCTAAACTAAATAATCAACCCCAATCTATTTCATATTTACAATTTTACCATGAAGGTACCAAGGGGGTACATTAGCATGTACCAAATAATTCAATATACCTCAACATTACATTTGTACCATAAAGGTACCATGGAAGTACATTAACCAAATAATATAATGTTCTCTAACACCCCTCTATATTGCATTTTTTGTTATTTAAGGGCTTATTCTTCAATATTTTTATTCCTCTTCAATCATTGCTTTTGTCTTTCTACTTTTGTTTTGGCATTGCTCTAGATTCTAGCACTTATCTATGTTTTCTTCAATTTATTTTATTATAATTTTTATGACCTTTTTATTTTTTTTATTTATTCTATTCTTCTCTATCCTAGTCTTGATCTTGCTTTGTTGTTCCTCTAGAGTCTTTTTTATTAATATAACCTATTTTTCTATAACATTTGTACCATTTGTATATTAAAAAAATTTGAAGAATTTTTATTTTAATTATTTTCATTAATGTATTCATTGATTAAGATCCTTGTTTTAAGAGCTTTGAATTCATTTATTTCTATTGATTCTTCTATTTCTTGAATTTCATGAACTATGTTCCTTTTTTTTTTTTTTTCTTCTCTTAATTGTAAATGATGATGTTGTTGCTAACCATATTGATATTGAAGATGATATTAATGTTGTTGTAGTTAACTATGTTGATACTAAGGCTAATATTTGTTTTGCTAAAAATATGTATTCATTTGATTTCCTTGATTAATATTCATTTGATTTCCTTGTCTCTGATTTTCTCAATTCAAAGGATTATATTTACAAAAATTTGTATTATGACATTTTTTTAACATATATGCCAAGATATTTATCTCCATCTAGATCAATACTTTAATGTTGTAGTGATATTACTTGATACATTATCTTTAGATACCAAAGCATTATTAGTCATTTCATCCTTGAATAGATTTTCAACCTCATATTCATGAAGAATATTGACTAAATCATCAAATATGGTTTCCTTATTTAGTACTTATAAATAAGTAACTAAATGTTTATAAATCTCTAAAAGTGCCCTCCATTTAACTTGAACAAAAAAATTGTCTTCTATATTTTCTCCTAGAGTCAAAATTTTTACCTTTATATTTGTTACTTTTCAAAGAAAGAGTTCTATACTTTATACATTCTTTAACATTAAGGAATATAAATGAGATTATACATTCAAAATAATTACTTTATTTTTTCCTTCAAATATTTTACATAATGTCTCCCAAGCATCTATAGAAGTTCCTACTCTAGTTAAATATGGTTGGATTTCATCAATTATTCCAAATGTAATTAACATAAGAACGTTTTACATCACTTTATTCAAATTTATGTATTTCTCTTTCACGTTCACTAGGTTTTTCCTTTTTTCCACTTACTATATCCCAAATTGTTCTATAATAAGAATTGATTTCATTTTTTTTTTCCATGATCCAAAATTTGGTCCTTTCAAGAGTTGAGATTTAGAAAGGAAAATGTTTTTGTTTAACATAATGGAAATCATAAAAATATTAATCAAATTTGTAAATTCTAAATTCTTAAAATGTCAAATTTCCCTAACTTTCAAATCTTCAAATTTCAAATTTCCCTAAATTTCAAATATTCAAATTTTAAATTTCAAATCTTCAAATTTCAAATATCAAATTTCAAATTTTATAAATTTTTAAATATTTAATTATTTAAATTTTGATTAGAAATCCTTATCTCTCCAAAATATTAATTTATATTTTCAAAAATCATTTAAATTACAAAAAAAAACTTATTTGCAAATAACAAAATTTTCAATTTTATAAATAAGGTAGAAGACCTTACAACTTCCACCTAAATAATATCATAAAGTTAAATATATTTTATCCCCATATTAATTATTAATCCTAAGTTTCAATACTTTAATAATCCATAACTTAGGACTTTATCAAATAATTAATAATCAAGGTAAAGCTTACCTTAACCTCCACTTGGTAAATCTAAGCAGAATATTGGAAGCCTAATGAAGTTCTTATACTCACACAATTATAGCCAATATTAAACGTTACTCCTTTGAAATGCCTATGTAATAATTGATGCCTTAGAATTTTAATGTTCTAATGTGTTACTTTCTATCTTGTAGTTGTAGAGTGTATACTCAAAAACTAGCATAGTTGTTACTATTCATCAAAACACTTCTAGCTCTTTTGTTTATCTCTATGTAGGGTGTTTGGATATATCCTTTAAGTGGATTAATTCATTTATATTTTGTTAATATCTATGAGGTAGTTTAGCTATGCCCTTCACTTGAACAAATTCCTCTACCTTTTTGTCATCTCTATGAGGTAGTTTGTCATTGTCCTTCATGTGGACAAATTCATCTACTTTCTAATAATTTTTGTGAGGCAGTTCAACTCGTAGAAAAATTCATCTACTTTTTGGTCATCCCTATGAGGTAGTTTACCTATATCCTTCTTTATGTCTCTCACTTAAAATTCAACTCTCTTTACTTTTCCTTATGTGCTCTTAACTTTCTTTGGCTTTTTCTTAGCACATTTAGTATAACTTTTGTGCTCTATACTTGGCTCATATAGCACCTTTTTTATGCTTTAGTCTCATTTATTTCCCTAACCATAAGCCAATAAAATATGTGAGGATTCCTTTATCCTCCAATAAATTGATAACTATTGGACACTTCATCCAATGTAGTATATAAGGAATTTCTATCTTTTTATATTTATTTGTCAATGGTGGTTATAAACTAGTATAATAATTTATATGACTCTTTGTTTATCTAGGGATCCAAATAGTTGAGTCCTTGTCTTCATTGATTCAAGGAAAAAACCTAGCATCCAAATTAGGATGAAATTTATTTTTCCCCTCACTATCTGCTCTACAAGCCTTGAAATGGAGTCCTAGTATTCACTTGCTTTAAAGTGGAAAGAATTTGGCTAAGGACCTCATAAAATATCAATCAATCTACAAATTCAAAATTTGTAGCAATCACATCAAAGTCTTTCTTTGATGGTAATAATAGATATTACTTGTGGTAGCTTGAATATGAAAATGACTCTAATGCAAATGTTGGATTTTAAGCCAAACTATCTCACGTCCTAATATATTTAAGGTCCTAATATATTTTATAAAGAGAAAAATCAAATATAAGAGCAATCAAATATATATGTTGGCCAATATAAATTATAATAACATTCAAAATAATATCAAATATGAATTGAAAATAGATAAAATCACTCATCCAATAAAATAAATAATACTTACAATAGAATTTATCAGAATATGAATACAAGCTTAAATATTATCAATGCTTGAAACATGATATTCCCACATTGTTTTCTATTACAATACATGGAGCTTTATCTCCATAGTTTAGACATAGAAAGGTGACTCTTCAATACTTGACTATTATAGTACCCACATATCTAAGAGTTGTGACCTTTCCTATTCTTCACATAAGACAAGTCTCTATTGTCCATCGTCTCCTCATATTTCCACTTGTATACAATAAACCTAACTCTCTAATTACTTGCACACTTAACTCTATGATACTTGCACACTTCTACATGATACTTACACTCCTACATGCACTCCTAATACATGAAACTTATGCACATTCTCACATTCAATATTTGCACTCATAATTACATGATACTTATGCACTTTATCTCATTACACATTGCACTCTTACATACATGAAACTTGTGCATATTATGCATAACGATAGTTACATAAATGGAGATATAATTCACTCACCTAAACTATAGATTGAAACCCTAATCTATTGCATATTTACATCTATACCATAAAGGTACCATGGAAGTACATTAACCAAATTATATAATATTCTATAACAAATCACTATTATTAGATCAAACACCATAATGCTACACCACTCACTACTTTGATGGCTATAAATATGATCCCATATTTTATTATTACCTACAAAAGCTCTAAAGACCACAATACATGTCTGTCACCATATTTCTTGTCAAAATACAAACTATTCTATATGATATTCCCTTTTAAAATTTGAAATTTGGAGTGAAATGAGGACGTGTTATTGAGATAAAAAAAGATACCAAATTATGTAATTAGGAAGATATATGAACTAGTATCCCAATTAAAATTTTGTTAGGAATCTATTGGAATAAATAATTTATCAATATTTGCTAAGGTTTTCCTATACATTATTTTTTGCAATTGAGAAAATTAGTTTCATTTTGGCTTTGATACCATGATTTTGAATAACACAAACTTATACTGAGATGGGGGTGAACAGTATAAGACCACTTTTTACTTTTCTTTCCCAATCAATAGTATGTAATGTATAGATAGAAATATCAATAACAGTAATCAAAGTAATGCACAAATCACCACACACAATAGAGACACCAAATTTACGTGGTTCACCCAATGTGGGCTACTCCATGGATAAAATATTTTACTAAAATTTTCTCAATCAATGTTTTGGGAATCCTTTTCCTATTACAATATTTATGGACCTCTGTCCAAAGGAGACACCAATTCCCTAATCAAGTTTGTATATCTCTATCCATAGGAGAACTCCTTTATCCAAAGCTCTGAATGGTGATCTTCTAGAATAACTATTTCCCCCACTAGATGCTATCGTCCTCTTAACTCTATCACCTTCAAAGTCCTATCTCAAATTTGCACTAAACACAGTCCTTCGGTATAGCACAAATATATCCTCAATATCTATCCTCTGATATGCACTAAACATAGTCCTTTAGTCTAGCACAAATATATCCTCAATATCTATCCTCTGATATGCACTAAACATAGTCCTTTGATTTATCATGAATCTATCCTCAATATCTGTCCTCAAGCCTTAACACAAAGCTTAACTCAATCTTAAATCAACTCTACTATATCTACCCCAAACCTTAACTAAATCAATCAACTCTGCTCTTAAGCCTTCTCAAATACTTATCTCAAATCTACCTTGTAAGCTTCCAAAAAATATCACACCAATCTGTCCTCATGTCCTCTATAGAACTTATCCAATTTGCTCAATCACTAGAACTTATCCAAATATTCTCAATAAGTCCTCACTAGAACTTATCCAAATTTGCTCTCAATCTATATTGTAAGATTCAACAAAATCCTACCCAAATCTGTCCACAAGTCTTCTCAAATACTTGACTCAAATCTGCTCAACAAGTCCACACTAGAACTTGTCCAATCTCATAGAAATATAAAGAGAATTGTTAGAGACTCAATATGCTCTACATTCAAAACAATTCTCGATCACTTTCAATCACTCTCTTAGAAACATATAGAGAATTTTTAGAGACTCAATATGCTTCACATTCACCTCAATACTCAATCACTTTCAATCACTCTCTTAGAAACATATAGAAAATTGTTAGAGACTCAATATGCTTCACATTCACCTCAATACTCAATCACTTTCAATCACTCTCTTATCATAGAAACATATAGAGAATTGTTAGAGACTCAACATATTTCACACTCATCAATACTCAACCTCTTTCTCAAATCAATTTATAATATAGAATAATTTATTTCATAGATCTTGAATCACTTCACACATTCACTTGACTAGGTTTAACCAACTCTACTCAATCAATCACTCAATAAAATGATCCTTACTCACAAACCCTAGTCCAAGCATATGAACACTCACTCAAATATTTCCAACAATACTTTATCAACCAATGTCATATAACAATGATACTCATGTTCTTTCCAAACCTTGGTTCAAGTTCTTAACTCAACAACTCACTTCAAAAACAATGCTTATAAGACAATCTTCACATAACAATGATAATCATATTATTTACAAATCCTAGTTCAAGTTCTTCACTCAACTCAAACCCTTCAACAACAATTCTTATAAAATAAGGTTTTATCAACAACTCTTAACTCCATAAAATATTGAAGCATTAATTTCAAACACTCTCAACAATGCAAACCAAACAATATTTTTCACTCTAACTTTTCATTCATAATTTTCAACAATCACTCACTAGGAAGAATATGCCCATACCTTTTTTTGTATTTAGATGTGCCTTTGGAAAACCTGTCTTAATCACAATTTCTTGTTTTCAATTCCAATGGTTAGACACAACAATATTATTTCAACACTTTCCAAAATATTCCTTGGACATAAAACAATCACAACTCAATTTATGCCTTATTTCTCCCTTTTAAAACAACACTCACCATACCATACATAAAGATAATTTCCTTGATACACCTTATAAACTCCAACTTAAAATAATATCCAACACCATAAAAATACCAACCAAAACACCTTACAATATTTTCAAAACATTTGAGCATACAACATTAAAAATTTAATTTTGCAAAAACCCTTATAACTCCTTTAGAAACCTTAGAACCAATTTAAATATGCAAAAATTAATTTTTAATGCCCAACTATATTTCTGAAAATTTCGACAACTAATTTCCAAGCATACCTTATACTTCCTACAAAATGAGATTTGATGAGATTCGATCCATCATATCCTCTAGCCTAAGTGCCTTAGCGCTTGGGAGCCCACTGTGTGGGCTACTAATACCCACATGAAGGAAGATATAGTGCCTTCCACTTATACCTTCACTCATCGTCTATTCCTTTCGAAACTTGTACACTCCTTCGCTTTGGACATAATGCAATTCGTATAGCTCACAATTCATAGGCTCACATTAATTTTCAAAGGCATGGTGAGTATGGTATGGTGGGAGTTCTCCCCTTTTATACACGCTTTTAATTTCTCCTCACGTCAATGGCACTTTATTCGAAATCAAATTTTGAATTTCAAATTTGATAACCCACATTACAGTTATTTTACCTTAGCTAAAATAAATTAATAATTAATAATTAATTTTAAAATTCCTTGACATAATATTATAAAATAATATTCTAATATTATTTATTTTGGCTTTTTCTTGCACTTTGGACCTCATATGACTTCCATGAACTAGGTCTTGAAACTAAAATCGAGACGAATGCTACCAACTGAAACTGCCACTGATTGGTGTTAAAAGTTTGACATCAATGACCACTCACTCTTGAAATAAATGACAAATTATCACTAAAAATATCCAAAAATATCCCCCTTTTTCATTTAAGGCAATACAAATTCTTTTTACCAAATATTGACATTTTTCCTGTTCTGCTACCCCTGACTCAATGCTTTCTCCTTAAAACAAATCTCTCTCCCTTACTCAAATATCTCCCCATTTGACATCAATGGCAAAGGGTCACCTTTGAGGCTTGGTTCTAAGAATGAATCTCTTAGCTTATCCCCTCCCCCACCTCCTCTTGATGTGGTTAATTCTGGGGTGGGAGTATTTCTACTCCCAGCAAGCAATAGTCTTTACCTTTATCCTCTTTTCTTCTTATCTGATCCTTTTGACTATTCATTTTCATATTCTTGTCCATGGCCACATTATGGTTCTCATTCCTATCCATGTCCATATTCATGTTATTATTTATATCCATATCAATATTCCTATTTGTGTTCATGTTCCTATTCTTGTTCATGCTTGATTCTGGAATGTGTACTCTACACCATTTTGTTGTATGTCCATCATTATTTCACTTATAACACTTAATGTTATTATTTTTTGGAGGTGTAAATGTCTTAGTATTTCTCCTAATGAAACTATATCCTTTTCTATCATGAACCCTGCAATCCATTGTCTTGTTATCAAACTGATTACATGAGTAGCAATACCCATGGAAAAGTTACCTATTTCTAAAATTCCCATTTTCTTGTCTTTCATGTGTCCTGCACTATAAAGCCATGTGTCCAAACCTATGACATGAGAAACACCTTCAATTTAAATTTCCTTGTCTTGACCTTATTAGTCTCGTAGTCTCTCTAAACCTATTTTGATTGTTGTTGCATCTATTTCTTATTTGTGCATTATTCCTTTCCTTGTTGAACTTTCTATTGTTCAAATCATACTTAAATGTCTCATTTTCTCTTACACTGTCTTCTTCTTAAGTTTCTTCTTAAATTGAGGTTGACTTTTCTTCTTGTTTCTTTTGATCTTGTTCAAAACCAAGATTTTTTTTGTTTTTTGACCTTATTTGTACTTTGATAATATTATCCACAACCTTTGAACTCTTTCTAAACTTGTGTAGCTTATCCTCAATTTTTTCTAAATCCTCCCTTAGTAGAACTACTTCTTGTTATAACCTTTCACATTCTAAGACCTTTGATTCTAACTTATCCTTGAACTTATTTGTCTTAGCCATTGACTTGTTTAGATCCTCTATAAGCTTTCTTCTCTCTTCATAACATTCTTGAAAATGAAACTCAAGTTTATATTTTTGTTTTCTTACCTTCTTTAATATTTCAAGAGCATAAATAATTTTTGCCTTAAGATCAAATCCTTCTTTATCTGATTATTCCTCTATTTATTTGCCTTTGTCTACATCTTCATTTTATTTTGTCTTTTCTACTATAGGATCATATTCTTCTTCTTCTAGTGTCATTAGAAGACTTTACTCTGGTCCTTCAAGTGCATCCTCATATTCATCATAACTGAAACTATAACCATTTTTTGTACAAATATACTCAAGATGTCCAAAGTTACCACATCTAAAATACTTGAGAATTATTGGTGACATTTTCTTGACGTCTTATTTTTCTTCAATCATAAATAGGACTTCATATCTATTATTATCTGAAAAAGTAGCATCACTATCACTTGAGTACTTACTTGCCTTGTCTATATAGTATCTCCTCTTTTATCTTTGAAAGAACTTCTCTTGTCTACTTTTTCCATCCTTACATTTCTTTTGGTACCTATATTTTTTTGATTCCCTGTTCTTGTGATCCTATTTTTCTTCATCGTTCTTATTTTTAGCTTCTTGAAAATTAGTTGCATAGTGACCATACTTTCCACAATTGAAACATCTAATAGATTTTACATCTTTGAATTTTCTTGAATCCTTGTTCCTTCTGTCATAATTTGCTTCTTCATCACTGTATGACTCATTGCTTGATTCTGACTTCTTACCATTTGTCTTCTTAATTTCTTTGAAGGTTGCTTCCTTTTGGGGATTAGATTATTTTATTCTTAACTCAAAAGCTGTAAGAATACCAAGCAACATATCTCTTGTCAAATAATCACCATCCTTTGCTTCTTCTATAGCTGAAATAGTTTCACTAAACCTTGTTGGAAGAGACCTTAAGATCTTATCATAAATATTTGATTCATCCACATTAATTCTAAGTCCTTTCGTAGTAGTAACAACCTCATCTACTTGAAGTAAATAAGAACTAATGTCTTCCTCATTCTTCATTCTTAATTCTTCAAATTTTCCTTTGAGATTTTGTATATTTGCCTTTTTGACACTCTTATTTGCTTCATATATGCTTTGCAACTTATCCCAAATTCCTTTTGCATCTTTGCAATGCATAAATTTTATTGATTTTGTTCTATGCAAACCTCTCAGAAGTGCATTCATTGCTTTTGAATTATAATTTTTTATAAGCTTACCTTCCTTATATGTAGGTGGATCAACTAGTGGTATGTATCCATTTTCAACTGCTTCCCAAATTTAATTGCCAAGTGCCATCAGGTGAACCTCTATTCTCATAATCCAATATATGTAGCCACTTCCATCAAATATTGGTGTTGAATTATTTAAGGACACATTATTAGAGTCCATTGTGTTCTTTGAAATATTTTTCTTAAAGTTGTTAAACTCTTCTAAAGGAACCTGCTATGATACCAATTGAAGAACACAAGCTTATACTAAGAGGGGGTTGAACAATATAAGATAAATTTTTACTTTTCTTTCCCAATAAATATTTTTTAATGTATAGATATCAATATCAACAAAAATAATCAAAGCAATGCATAAATAACCACACACAATAGAGACACCAAATTTATGTGGTTCACCCAATGTGGGCTACTCCACAAAGAAAATCTTTCACTAAAATTTTCTCAATCAATTTCTTGGGAATCCTTTCCCTATTACAATTTTTATGGACCTATGTCCAAAGGATACACCAATCCTCTAATCAATTTTGTGGATCTCTTTCCACAAGAGAACTCATTTCTACTAAGCTCTGACTGGTGATATTCTAGAAAAACTATTTCACCCACTGCTCTAGCTAATGGATCTCTATCCACTGAATACTACTGTCCTCACTACCCTAGATAATGGATATCTATGCACTGGTGACTGTCATCCTCTATACTCTATTACATTCAAATATTCATCTCAAATCTACACTAAACATAATCCTTCGGTCTAGCACAAATTTATCCTCAATCTATGTCCTCTAATATGCACTAAACATAGTCCTTCGGTCTAGCACAAATATTTCCTCAATATCTATCCTATGATATGCACTAAACATAGTCCTTCGGTCTAGCATGAATCTATCCTCAATATTTATCCTCAAACCTTAACATAAATCTTGAATCAATATCAAATCAACTCTACTAGATCTGCCCCAAATTTTAACTCAATGTTTGAAAAAATCAATCAATCAACTCTTCTCACAAGCCTTCTCAAAGACTTGTCTCAAATATGCCTTGTAATATTCCATAAAATCTCACACCAATCTATCATTAAGTCCTCTCTAGAAATTTTTGAATCTATTTAATAAGTACTCACTAGAACTTATCCAAATCTTCTTAATAAGTCCTCACTAGAAATTATCCAAATCTGCTCTCAATCTGTATTGTAAGCTTCCACAAAAGCTTACCCAAATTTGTTCACAAGTCTTCTCAAATACTTGACTCAAATCTACTCAACAAGTCCACACTAGAACTTGTCCAATCACATAGAAATATAAAGAGAATTGTTAGAGACTCAATATGCTATACATTCATCGCAATGCTCAATTAATTTCAATCACTCTCTTAGAAATATATATAGAATTGTTAGAGACTCAATATGCTTCATATTCACCTCAATACTCAATCACTTTCAATAAATATCTTAAAAACATATATAGAATTGTTAGGGACTCAATATGCTTCACATTCACCTCAATACTCACTCACTTTCAATCACTCTATTATCACAAAAAAATATAGAGAATTGTTAGATACTCAACATGTTTCACACTCATCAATACTCAACCTCTTTCTCAAATCAATTTAAAATATAATAATTTGTTTCATAGAACTTGAACAATCACTTCACACATTCACTTGACTAGGCTTAACCAACTCTACTCAATCGATCACTCAATTAAATGATCCTTTCTCACAAACCCTAGTCCAAGCATATGAACACTCACTCAAATATTTACAATAATGCTTTATCAACCAATCTCACACAACAATGATACTCATGTTCTTTCCAAACCCTAGATCAAGTTCTTCACTCAACAACTCACTTCAAAAAAAATTCTTAAAATATAATATTCACATAACAAGCATACTCATGTTCTTTGCAAACCCTTGTTCAAGTTCTTCACTCAAATCAAACACTTCAACAAAAATGCTTATAAAACAAGGTTTTATCAACAACTCTTAATTCCAGAAAACCTTGAAGCATTAATTCAAAACACTCAACAATGCAAACCAAACAATCATTTTCACTCCAACTTTTCATTCACAATTTTAAACAATCACTCACTAGGAAGAATATGCCCATACCTTTTATTGTATCTAGAAGTGCCTTTGGAAAACCTGTCTTAATCACAATTTCTTCTTTTCAATTCCAATGGTTAGTGTAGACACCAAAACAACACCAATCCGATTATGTGACGACAAGCGCTAATTGCATTGACACACATAGCCCCTAGGGCAGCCCCCAGAGGTTAAACAGTGGTCCTAACCACTCCCAAAAGCAGTTTTGGAAGGTCATAAATCAATTTGGCACCTTTTTGGCACCTTTCTCTCTGATCGTCCCACCCCGAGATGAATACAAACTGGCATTCGTCCCACCTAGGGATGAATAGCAGCATTCGCCCTAGGGTGAGGCGAATAGAAGGTTTGACTAGAAAAAAAAGTCAAACCTCGGCAACTCCACCAGTTAACTAAGGCTTCAGGCCATGCAATTGTGAGGAATAGCTTTTATTCAATAATATAGACTTCAGTGTTGAGTGTCTTTATTTTAGAAACCTCATGCAATAAGATTTTTAATCAGGGAGTTAGATTTTCTCTGAAAAAGGACAGTTAACTCAAGTGGCACCCTTGCATGTGCAATTCAAACAAGGAGACCCTAAGGTCTATAAATTGGGGAGTTTTCCCACCCAAAATATATACATAGAAGGAGCATTTGAGCAATGAAGTGCTACCAATTTACATACCTACTTGCGATTTGTGCTTTTACATCCTTAATCTCTCATTCGAAAGGGAGGTTATTGGGCGACTATTAGAAGCACGAATCTGGACCCAAAACCTAATTTTTGGCCACAACAATTCCCAAAATTTGTCGACAACACCCCATAACCAGTTTTGGACCCATCCCAAGTGGATTGGTGCCGAAATAGTGCCTCAAATGGTGGGCGTCCTGCCCTCGAGCGCTCCCCAATTTGTCACAGTAAAATTTGCCCCACCCCGGGATGAATAGAAATTTGTGATATATTTCTCTATTTTTTCTTTTGCATTTTATTCTAGATAGGTTAAATAGGTTACAGTTCAAATTTCATTTCATTTGGAGCAATTTTGATCAGGTTTTTGTTATTTCTTGCCTTTACTAACTTGCAGATGGCACCAAAAAAATATGGGTGATAGGAGAAAAATTGGAGGAATATGACCTTCTGGGTCTTCCCAAAACACCCCCAATTAGCTAACCCCAAGTTTGTAGGTCATTTGGAGCTTCCGAGATAGGACATTGAAGAGGGTTCTTTATAACAGGTTATTGTAGGTCTATTCATCCCACCCTGGAGCAAATACAAATCTGTGAGGAATTTCTAGACTATTCTTTTTGCAGTGGTCTTCTATTAACATATTTATGCTACTATGAAATTTTTAGGTCGATCTGAGGTCATTTCATTATCGTTTTAATATTTTCATGCATTTACTGACAGTAGGCCTTGGGAAATACATGCTTCATTTTGTCCGTAGGTGCTACTAATATTTTCTATTTCTTTGAATGCAGGTTTTCGACAGAAGAGGAGCAGGAAAGAGCAAAGAATCATATATTCAAGTGGTGGCAACATTTTGGTCCACCCATCTTACATGTGGGCACGCGAAAGAAGGATTGTGATCCATGGATGTTGTGACAAGAAACACATTTGATGCTCCTATCCCCTAAAAAGGAAGGAGACGTATTGTAACACATTTTGAAAAGTGTATCAATAAAGAGATTACAATATTTCATATTGCTTTTATCTTGTGTCAATTTGCATATGTCCTTTCTTGTTCTTTCTTGTGGCATATTCCTTTTTGTTTCCGTATCCTCGTGCTTTTAGTGGCGATCACGGTGGGACCTGTGTCCCTTGATTTTTAAGATTAAAATTCTGATTAAAGTTTCTTGTTTTGTTGCTTGCAGGTACCAAGTTTTCAAATGCTAGACTGTTTCAGGCAGAAATTCAAAGACATCCGATTTAGGCAGAGAAGAGGTAGGGGTTTTAAACACCCTTTGTCAATTTTTTGTTTTCTATTCTCTGATTTTTGCTTGCATAGGAGAGTTTAGAGGCTTTCTTGTTTCAATTTTGCAACTTAAAAATAACCCTACACACCATGTGGTATTTTAAACACAAGGAGTTGGTCGTAAAACCCCAACCCTTGAGCAAGACCAACGGTGGATTTCATCATCACCTTGGCTTGAGATATTGCATCCATAAACCCCGATCGTGACTGTTGCTAGACATAAATCCTGACGAAAGCTGACCAAGTGTAGCTTGGGGTGATTACCAACACATGAGGATAAGTCTTCTATGGTAGGTGTCATAAATAGAGTGATTCCCCTTTCGTACCGCCTATGTTCCACGTATCATCTACTCTCACGTACCTATAGTCTCCCTCACGTAAGGGCGGGTATATAGAGAGGTTGGTATATCGGTCCGGCAATGGTATATTGAAGGGGCGACCATTTTGGGAGTCATAAGAACCTTCATAATTGCATTTAAATGGTTTTCACAAAAAACTTTCAAAAACAAACAACAAAACACACTAAACCAGATTTAAGGCACACTTTTAATCTTTAAAAGAGATAATCATTGCTTGTGTGTGTATGCTATTTTCTGTTTAGTGTATAAAAAAAATCATAAAAAAGAAAAATACAAAACAAATAATCTACACATCTTTGGGTTAACATCACCATGGTGTACATCCGTAGCCAAGCCCAATCACGAGCAAAAGCTGTAGAGAGTGCACCAAGGGGGACAAGTCACCTCTGATATAGTCCTGACGACTTGGTCATCACATCTTGGTGGTAGGATACACATGTTAGTCCACATCATGCAGTTACATAACATGACTCTAGAGGCACCTCCTTGAGGGGCACTCCAACTCATGCCATCACTAGACAAGACTATAGAGGCACCCCCTTGAGGGGCACACCCACTCAACATAGAGGCACCTCCTTAAGGGGTACCCCCACTCAACAAAGATCCTTTCAAGAAGAAAACCTACATGTAGAACTCGACCTAGCTATAAGGCCTCCCTTGGAAACTCATTATGGGTGGCCTAGTGATGAAGTGCTTGAACAACAAAGGGTCCACAAGGAGGACCCATATGATTTTGTTACTCCTAATTTACCCTTGATTACTATTAGAAACACTAGACCATATCCAGAGTATTAGGCTTTCCAGATAGGGCAAGATAATTCTGCCCGCACCTTTTATGCATATAACAAAGAGTGTGAGGAAGATCATTATATTCCTCAAGAACAGTACATAGCATGGGAATGATGCACGTCTGCACCCGCTTTATATCTAGATCGCCCATTGAGACCAGAACTTCAAGTCAATGTCGCTAACATCGATAGAGGGAAGCAACCCATAGGGGTCTCGGAGTACCATGATTGAGAAATACATGTAGGAGAGGCATTTAGGCCTCCTAAACAAGAGACGGTGTAACAAATTGACTTGCAATTTGCCAAACTAGCCATCTGCCAAGCGCAAATCATGCGGCTCAGGAAAGACCAACAACAATTAGAACATTTGTGTCACCTTAACCAAGAGCACATTCAACATTAGACAACTGAATTGCTTCACAACAATGTGCCTGAGAAGGTCCCAGTCCCTCACATACATAAATCAGAAGTGTATGATAGACACAACCCCTTAGTGCGAGACAGGTCTCCGTGACTTCATCAAGCACTACCTCTAAGACCTCCTAGACCTGAGCGGGAGGCCACTCCCCAAAACCGCGATGGGCACCCTCTGTGGGCACCCATCAATGTTTATAGGCCTAGGCCAGACACTCCTCAAGAATCTTATGTTTAGTCCAGAGTCCTCTCATCCCCCCGATGTCGATAAACTATGGGATCACCAGCCATCCCCTGGTGCACCCTAAACTATCGTGTAACCTGGACATATGGGAACAAATCCTACTTAGTCCCATGCCTCCCAGTCATCCACCACTCCATTCGTACCCATTAGAGCCACTATCCAGCCTCATGCCAGGTTGTACAGTCCTGGTAGGGTCGCCATAACACCTCCCCTCGAGTAAGTCGAGCGAAGGCGTCGGCATAGTGCCCGACGACACTTGCCCATCATCGACTCTAACCCTGCTCCTTCGACCTCCACCATAGTACCCTATATCTGATCTCCCGGTCTTCCATCTCTACCCGAGTCATCTAGGGCAGCCCTGCAGGCCTCTCCACTGCTATGTGCTGCCAAGCCTAGCACTACAACAAGTAGTTGCAACTGATCCCCTTCCACTTTCGATAGCGGACCTTGTATAGCTCATCATAGAGCTGTGCTAGCAAAGTCTTCCGCCATCTCATAATCATCGATGTATCTATTGTACACTCCACCAACCTGAACACCACCTCTAGTAGGTTCCACGGGAACCTCGCACTCGATAATTCGGGAAGCAACATGTTGGAAATGAGGCCCATGAGTAATGCGTGCCTCACTCCCAAAACACCCTTCTCTAACCACAATCAAACCAATATGCCACCCATTTTGCAGTCGATCTCCACCCTCTCCACTGGGCTCTCCACACCCAACTCTTCCCCATGCCCAAAATAGTGTATCAGTACTATTGTCCTTCGATCCCACGATGTCGTTCGGATTGGCAGTCCATCTATTGGAATCTGAAGAATATGATAGACATCCTCCAAGGTCACCATCATCTCCCTTGTTGGGATATGGAAGGTGTTGGTCTGGGTATCCCATAGATTGATCAGGGCCATAAGATAGGCCCGATACCCGACCATAGGCTCCATCCGAGTCACCTGCTTGAGCCCAAGGGCGTCAAGCCAGTCCTAGTCAGCCAAAGTCAGCGTTGCACGTGCGTCAGTAAAAATAGTGGGTACCCGGTACCGGCTCTTCACCACCTACAAAATAAAACAACATAAAAACATTAAAACCATAAAAAATCTTGTACAACGTTAACACTGAATCTACAGCAATGCAGCAAAATGTACAACAAAAACAAAAAAACAAAAAAACAAAACAACAATCATTGGTCCATTTTAGGGTTTTTAACTCTAAAGCCTCATTTAAAAAAATAAGTAAAAATAATCACGAAATAATTTTTAGACCTAGGGTTTTTCACTTTGCACTGGAAAATTAAAAACACAAAAACAACAACTACCTAGGGTTGAGCTATGTTTTATGTTCAGTTTTACCCTACGTTTCTCACCTACATTTTGACTTTGGTTCAATTCCGGTTCAGCGAGATTTTAAGTTATAAACTAAATTTTTTAGCTAAGTTTTAAACTAAATTCTGATATTTTTTTACTAGAGTTATCCTAAGTTTTAAACTAAGTGATAATTTTGAGAGACTAGGGTTTCATTTTTAATCATAACCAACCAAATAAACAAAAACACAAAAAAACAAATATATAACCAACATGCGGTTTTCAATAGCAATACAAAACAATAAAGAGGAAGGGCACTCACTGGTAGCACTTCGGCTCTGCCACTCGATCCAGTGTGTGCACTCATGGTCACAAGAAAAATTTTGTAGTGCTTCGCCTCGCAAACTTGACCTCCTCCTCCTCAGAGCTCCAAATCACCAAGAAAAACAAATGCAAATGAGCCCAAAACTTAGTTTTGGCCTTTAAAAAGGCTTTTTGAGCTTATATTTGTTCCCCCATAGGATGAGCACTCTATTTAGTGCTTTTTCCACCCTGGGATGAATACTAAATAGGAATTTGTCCCACCTAGGGATGAATACAAAGCAGAAATTTCAAAAATAATCAAAAAATGCATAAAAATGCACCAAAAAGAGCAATAAAACTGTCCAATGAGAGTGCTTTTGCACTTGACATTATAGGCATGCAAAATAGATGTCGGGGTCACAAATCCTCACTATCCTACTCCCTAATAAGGCTACCATATCCGGACCATTCCATGGGAGGATGGATTTTCAAGAATTTCATCCCCAAACGACGTCGCAAAATGGGTCAAAACCCACCCAAAAATAGCAATATCATTGCCGAATGAAGGTGCATTTGCGCCTGACATTCTTGGCATCCAAAACAGATGTTGGGGTCACAAATTGTCACTATCCTACTCCCTAAGAAGGCTACCATAGCTGGACAACTCCATGGGAAGATGAATTTTTACCAATTTCAGCTCCGTAATGCGTCACAAAAAGGGTTCAAACCCACCAAAAATAGGTCAAAATATTCGGAAACTGCTTTCGCATTTAATGGTAAACAACTGAAGGCACCCTTACCTAAGTCATCTTGGGTCAAGCGACTCATCACTTTTCTCATGTCGATCATTCCCTCATCGATTCGTCACTTGAGGGGGTAGTCACACTTAGTCGCCAATCAACAACAACATACCCAATCTTGGAAATGACACGCATTCAAAGGATCATTGACAAATACAATCATGCCCCTTCTTGGGGCAGCAAACAAGCAATTATCACAAGCTAATAAAACACTTGACATTCATGAATCATGAACTCAAGGTTCCCATAGACAAAAGGTTGCACCCTTTGCCTATTCATGACTGATCAATGTCCAAGTTCAAGTAACACCTCACTGAACAAGGTTAACACTTGAATTTAGTTCCTTAGCTCATCAGAAGAAAGGATTCAATAATGCGTGCCCTTTCCATACTTGGGGCATCAAGAGTTGGTTATGTTACTAAGAAACCCTAATCATTAGTGCTTTGGTTATCTATTTTTGCTCGATGCTGCGCTTTGCACAATGCTTCCCAAAAAGGGGCATCTATAGACACCAAAATAGCACCAATCCGATTATGTGATGACAAGCGCTGATCGCATTGACACACATAGCCCCTATGGCAGCCCCCAGAGGTTAAACAGTGGTCCTAAACACTCCCAAAAGTAGTTTTGGAATGTCAAAAGTTAATTTGGTACATTTTTGGCACCTTTCTCTCTGATCGTCCCACCCTTGGATGAATACAAACTGGCATTCATCCCACCAGGGACAAATAGTAGCATTCATCCCAGGGTGAGGCAAATAGAAGGTTTGACTGGCAAAAAAAGTCAAACCTTGACAACTTTTCTAGTTAACTAAGGCTTCAGGCCATGCAATTGTGAGGAATAGCTTTTATTCAAGAAGAGAGACTTTAGTGATGAGTGTCTTTATTTTAGAAACCTCATGCAAGAAGATTTTTAATCAGGGAGTTAGCTTTTCTCTAAAAATAGGACAGTTAACTCAAGTGGCACCTTCGCATGCACAATTCAAACAAGGAGACCCTAAGGTCTATAAATTGGGGAGTTTTCCCACCCAAAAGATATACAGATAAGGAGCATTTGAGCAACGAAGTGCTGCCAATTTACATACCTACTTGCGATTTGTGCTTTTACATCCTTAATCACTCATTCGAAAGGGAGGTTATTGGGTGACTATTAGAAGCGCCCCCCCCCCCCCCCCCCCCAGCCCCGCCCCCCCCCCACAAAACCCCCCCCCCCCCCCCCGGCACGAAAAACAAAAAAACACCACACAAAAAACAAACAAAAACAACAAAAAAAAAAACAAAAAAAAAAAACAAAAAAAAAAACACACAAAACAAAAAAAAAAAAAAAAAAAAAAAAAACACCAAAACAAAAAAAAAAAAAAAAAAAAACAAAAAAAAAAAAACAACCAAACCCCACACCCCCCCCCCCCCCCCCCCCCCCCCCGGCCCCCCCCCCCCCGAGCGCGGGAACAAAAAAAAAAAAAAAAAAAAAAATTAGCTTAAATTAATTTATAATTAATAATTAATTTAAATAACTTTATAAGTTAAGTAAATTAACTAATAAATTAATTTATAATTAATTTTAAACTTCCTTGGAATAATATTATAATAAAATTTATTTGGGCTTTTTCTTGCACTTTGGACCTCATCTGACTTTCGTGAACTGGGTATTGAACTGAAACCGAGACGAATGCTGCTAACTGAAACTACCACTGACTGGTGCTAAAATTTTAATATCAATGACCACTCAGTATTGACATCAATGAAAACTTATCACTCAAAATGTCCAACATATTTAATTTATAGTATTTTCTAGAAACATCCTAAACCATAAAATCATCATAATTAGATGTGGAGAGATAAAGAAGATAAATATAGATCATATACACAAATATAGGAAAATAAATAATTGGCATAAATGGATATAAGGAATAAGGGGTGGGTCCTTGTATGTACATTAATAATCCACGTATCAAAACTTGACACAATAGATTTTTCATTGTAGACATTTATCATGAAACCAAATCTCCAATTAGAGTTTAACCTCAAGTTGACATAACTTGACTTGAAGGTTAAATTACAATAATAAATATATTACACCATTTAGTCAAGGTTAACCATAGAGGTGGATTAACCAATACCACCAAACATTAATACTTGAATAATCTTGTAGGCTTACATGAATATGCCTATAGAATTACATAAATGATGTTTATAGGCTTATGTCAAGAATTACCATACACTTATGAATACGCTTAATCATAGGTTTATATCAATAGTTTATATAAGCTCTTTAACACTATTGGCCTTGGCCTAACAAGATTATATTATACATACATCAACATAAAATGGAATTTGTTGTAGCATCACTTAGATACCACAAGACTACATTCCATGTATTTCTTAGACAACATACTAAAAAATGATATAGTAACATAGTTTATTAGAACCATTGTATTTATTACTATTTGAAATTAAAAATAATTTATAAATATTGATTTATATGGTGAATATGTTACATGTAGTAGGAGGAATACAAATTTATCTAGAAATGCTTTATTTCCCTACATAGTCCTCCTTGATCCCTTGTGACATCATGATATATGATCCTTTCCTGTTACACATTTGAATCATCCTATCAATTCTATGTCTATACGTAATTATTATTAGTATTCAATACAACACATGCCCCCAACATTGTTAGTCAAAAATATCAACCATAAATACCATCTCTTTTAAGAGGCACTAGTGATTGTTGATCATGACATGGATTTTAAACTATATATATATATATATATATATATATGTTATGGAAAACATCCCATAGGGTATGCCACTTTAAGGTAAGACCCAAGGAATAAGTGGTATTTCTTCCGTAAAAATCACCTAGTGTTCACACCTGGCCTACCACATTTGACATACTCAAGGAGTAAACTTGAAACATAAAAAAACAAGAACACACAAATATAAACACACATAAAATATTGAAAAAAACAAAACAAAAAAAATCATGCTCCTTGAGTGTGTCAAAAAATAAAAATCACAACCAAACACACACACAATAAGATAAATAAAAAACACAACACAAACCACACAGAAAAAACACAAGAACAACATAACACAAAACAACGGAATGCTACAAAGAAAACCAACAAAAACATGAAAAACAAAAACAACCAAAACCTAAAAATAAAAATAAAATAAAATAAAACAACCAAAAAGAGACAACAAAGAAAAATAAAAACATATACACGCCAAAATACAAAACCACCAATTAACACAAACATACAAAAACACAAGCACAAGAACAACAAAAATACAAGAACAACAACAAAAAATATAAAACAATAAAAACACAAGAACAACAACAAAAAATATAAAACAATAAAAACACAAGAACAACAAGAGACAACACAACAAAATACACACATAAATAGAAAATAAAAAAGAAAAAAGTGGAACACACAGATTAAAATTTTGGTTGTTCCTTTCATTCCAGATATTCTAAATAAGAATGGTAGAATCCGTCCAAACTAATTGCCTAGTAAAATTATCAATACCCTCTTGATTAGGCCAATCCCTCCAAAGTTGTTCAAAAGTAAAAAAATTGGACCACTGTAAGCCAAGTAAAGTGGTCATTCTCCTCCATAGCTTAGAGTCTAAAGTACACTAGATGAAAATATGGTTGAGAGTTTCCACATTCTCTTCATATATTTTACATCTAAAAGGGCCATGAAAACTACTCTTCATAAGATGCTCCCAAATAAGCACCATATGATGCAATAAAATCCAAGTAAAGAACCTCACCTTAGGCCAGAGCCTTTGAGCCCACAACTAAGAAAATATTTCAGATGAATGGTTGGGATTATTATGGCATAAGGCCAAATAACCTTAAACAATTGGATTCTCACCTTTAGTGGTATTGTTCCATCCAAAATAATCTTTATCATGGGACGAAGAGAGAGATCTCATATGAAGGATGCATTGGATATCTTGTCTTTACCTTTCTGGGATTTGAATAGACTAGTCCTCAATAGGGATCCAATATCTACAAACCTCTAATTTACTAGTATGGTATCGATAGTAATTAGCCACATTTATCTAGTTAGCTCGGTGAAGCTCCTCCATCCAAGGCCTCCAATTAGGAAACTAAGTTATCAAAGTTTGTGACCGTCCCAAGAATATATCCAAAAATTTACCTGTTGACCGTTATGAATGATCCAAAATAATTTTTTATTTATCAAATCCTCATCATTCTTAATAACTACTAAAATAGGAGAACCTTTGGAAAGCAATTGATAACGAACAAGGTCTTTAGGACTTTTGTTCTCAGCATATTTATCATAGATGTTTTTGACCCAAAGAGCATTAGGGTTATGCAAAATATTCCAATATAATTTAGCAGCTAAATATTTTTTTTTATTAATAGCAGACCGAAATCCTAACCCCCCTTCATTCCTCGAAAGACATAAAGTGTCCTATTTCATCAAGGCCCATTTTATTTTCTTCTTAGTACCACTCTAGAGGATTCAATGAATGATTTCATCCAGTTCTTGAAAAACATCCTTGGGTATATTCAACACGGTAGAAATATATAAATAGGAATATCCTAAAGGACTGATTTTACAAAGGTGATTCTACCCCAAGAAGAAAGCCACCTATTGGTCCACTTTCCTATTTTCTTCTTGACTTTGTACAACAATCAATTCTAATATTTTTTCATATCTTTGAATATTGTTGCGAATACCTAAATAAGTGATTAGAAGGGAGGTATTATTATATCTTAATTTATCCAAGACCATGGATTCCAATCTAGAAGAGCAATGAAATAAAATGACTTTATACTTGTCTTCATTGATCAATTGCCCGATAGCCTTAGAAAAATAGCTAATGATTTTCTTAATATTAGAAGCTTCCTTAATTGTAGCTTTACATAAAAGAGTAGAGTCATCAAAAAATTGAAGATGAGATATAGGTCTAGCTCCATGAGCAATGATAACTCCCTCGAGGGCTTTCTTTTCTCTCTTTTTGGTTATATTCCTACCTAAGCATTCAATAATAATGATGAATAAATAATGGGATAGGGGATCACCTTGCCTAATACATCCAGAAGATGGGAACAACTGAGAAGGCCTACTATTGATAATAACTAAGTAGGAAAATGAAGAGATACATCCCATAATCCAATCCATCCAATATTGAGGGAAACCAACTTGCCTCAAAACTTTGATAAAGAAGTGTCAATCCACTCTATCATAAAATTTGGATAAGTATAACCGAATGAACATGAACATATATTTTTGCATATCCATAGAATGGATGGCTTCCTAAGCAAGAACTATATTATCCACTATTTTATGTAATTCCACATAACCCCCTTGTTTAGGGGAAATAATATTATGTAAAATAGGCTTCAACCTTTCTGCCATGATCTTAGTAATTATTTTGAGAAGAACATTAAATAAAGCAATGGGTCTAAAATTTGAGATATGTTTAGCCTCTTGAGCTTTCAAAACAAGAGTAATATAAGTTTTATTGATAACATTCAAAATTTATTTGGATTTCCTAGCTTATTCCACCATCTCTAACAAATTAGCATGAAGTATATTCCACAACTCTTGTAATAAATCAATGGTAAAACCATCAGGACCTAGGGTTTTCTCTTTTTGCATTTTAAAAACTACTTGTTGAAGCTCATTGATAGTAACAAGAGAAATAAAAATAGAGTTCTCCTAAAAAGTTTTAAGATAAGGGATTGCTTGAAGAACATTTTATTATGAACCTAAGTCAAGAGGAATAGCAACAAAAATATTGGAAATGTAATTAACAACAATAAAATTCATGCCATCCCAAGTGTAGATAACATACCTAGAATTTGATTTCAGGGAATTAATAAAGTTGTGAGATCTTTGAGCTAGAAGATATTTGTGGAAGAAATTTGTGTTTCGATCACCTTCTTTGAGCCATTGAATTCTAGAGTTTTGCTTCCATGAGAGTTCTCTTTTTTCCATTCCTCTAACTGAGTTGTGAGTTTAATTTCATCTACACTTGTACTCTTTGTGAGGCCATCTAAATACATTTTATTATTCAAATTTTCAAGTTGAGTAATAACTTCATGTTTTTTTATGAGCATCCCCAAACTCCTAGTTCCAAGTATTGATACTAGGAACACTAAAGAATTCAAATAGTATGCAAATAGATATATTGTAATTTTCAGAACTGAATCACTTTTTAATCGAATCATAGTTTGAATTGATGGTGAGAAAAAATCAATGAATTAAGTTGTATGTCTTCGATGATGTCTTAAAAAAATTCATCGAATGTATATTTAAATATATTAAGAGTTAAAAATACGAAAGGATGTGTTGGTCCTTAATAAATATAATTAAAGTTAATGCAAATATCAAGTTAGGATTAGAGTCGTAACATGCCACTCTTCTTAAAAATATCTTTATCCTCAAATATGGATTTGAGAAAATTGCTACTGGATATGATGGAGTGTCTCCCATGTGGTGTCTTCCGAAGGTATATATTTCCATTGAATCAAAACTTTGGTGATGGTGTGATTGTGAAGGTGGCAAATACAACAATCTAGAATAGCTTTAGGTTCAAAAATGAGTGGCCCATATTTGGTAAACTTTGAAAGTTGAGTTTGGGTAGTGATGTGTGTGCCTATTACTGGTTTAAGGCAAGAGATATGGAACACAGGATGAATTTTGGAGGACTCGGGTAACTCAAGTTTATAAGAAACTTTTCCAATACGTTGTATAGTTTTATAAGGTCCATAAAATTTGGGTGCTAACTTTTGAGAGTCTTTGATTTTTAGTAAAGTTTGATGATATGGTTTAAGGTAAAGGAATACCATATCTCATTATTATAAAGCATACTCAATTCAATGGTGGTATATATGTTGCTTCATACGGTGTTGGGCGGTGTATAGATTTTCTTTAAGAATGCAAATAATGTTATCTCAAATAGAAATTTCCATGTCTACTGCTGGCACCTTTGTACTTCTTGGAATATAAGAGGTAAGGAATGGTGGTTTTTGGCCATATAAAACTTCATATGGGTTAATTTTAATTATCATATGGGTTATACCACCATTTGTCTAATGGAATCCATTTAACCGAGTGAAGGAGTTGAGTATAAATAAAACAACAATGGTAGGTTTCCAAAAATTTATTAACAACTTTTGTTTGACCATTTGTTTGGGTGTGGTAAGCGGAGCTCATACGAAGTTGAGTGCCTTGGATTTTAAACAATTATTTCTAAAAATTACTAGTGAAAGTGGGATCATGATCACTAACTATAGTAGAAGGCATGCCATGTACTTTAAAGAAATTATCAAGGAAATTTTGAGTGATATTACTAGTTGTATAAGGGTAGGCCACAAGACAAAAATGGGAATATTTAGATAAATTATCTACCATAATAAGAATGGTTGTTTTTCCTAAATATTTTATAAGGCCTTCAATAAAGTCCATCGAAGTATCAGCCCATGTTTTTTTTGGTATGAGAAGTGGTTGAAGAAGACCTGGTGTAGCCACTATTTCTCCTTGATGCCTTTGGCATGTCTCACATTCAATTACAAACTTCTTCACATCATTTTTCATCCCTACCCAATAAAATGATCTAGTCGCTCTTTTACAAGTTTTTAGGAATCTCGAGTGTCCTACATAGGGTGTGGCATGTAATTCATGGAGAAGCTTTGTACGATAGACATATGTAGTAGAGAGGACAATACATTATTTATATCATAGTATGTTATATCTCCAATAATAGTGAGGTTTACTCATGGGATTTTTTTGAAGTTGTTGAATTAAGGTATGTGTGGTAGGGTCATTAAACCACTCCTCATTTATTTGGTCTATCCATTTAGAAATAGGAGAGGAAAAAACATGTAATTGGGTAGTTCTTGTACTAATTTTTCTATTTTCATATTTTGTAGATATGGGTATCGGTAAGTTCTAATATTAGGGGGTTGGTACCCCGAAGTGGTTGAATGACATGATCATGGATCCATTGATGAGGTAATCCTTCTTGTTCATTGAATATTTTATCGTGGCATTCTAGGAGTTTTTGTAGTTCAGGTGCCACTGGTTGTTCTTCATTAGTGGTTTGCATGGAAAATAGTTGTACAACCATGCCTTTACCTCCTTTACAAATATTTTTTTTCATTCTGTGGGAACTTACAATTTGTGAAGGACCTGATTTTAACCCTTTAATTGTGTATATTTGGTCTTTTTGTGTGAATTTCATCCATAATTCTTCAAAGTCCCATTGAATTGTATCGAGCGTCTGTAGCTATTGCACTCCTAAAATGATGTCACATCCTCCTAATGGTAGTACATACATATCCCCTTTCATGTTATAGTCTCCCATAGTGAGTTTAATATTTTGGCACTTTCTTTTGCACATAATTTTTCCTCCAATTCTAATCGACTCAAAAGTTATTACAAGGATATATATAATAATTAGCTTGTTTGGCCAACTTGGGGTCTATAAAATTATGTGTGATTCTAGAGTCTAAGATCACAATAGTGTTTTGTTTCTTAAATTACCCCTTAACTTTCATAGTTTGTTGGGCCGAACATCCTACAACGGCATTAAAGGAAATTTTTGTTTTATCCTTGTTATTTTCTTCTTGAATATCCATTACTACTTTGACTTTGATATCATCCTCTTATTTTGTAGTGCAATCTCCAATTGTATCCAAAATATATAACTTTTGTGAAATACATTTGTTATTAGGGGTGAATTTCTCATCAAAATGAAAACAAAGTCCTCTTTCTCTTATTTCTTTAATTTTATCCAGGCTAATTTGTTTAATCGATATGAATCTATTTATTTTTTGGTTATGTAGGTGTTTTGTGTTTTCCCTATTGAGATTTTTCCTATTTAGCGGTGGTTATTGATATTCCCTTCCACCATTTATGCTAATGCAACTGCGTGCATCATATCGATAGTATTAAGTATTTGTACTTCCAGTCGAATTTCTTATTTTATACCACTAATGAAGCAACTTGGAAATAATGATGCATCGAGTCATGATGTAAGGTTTTCCAATTTCTCAAATTGTGCCTAGTATTCTCTTACTATAGATGTTTGGTAAAGTTTGGTGAGAGCTCCTGTAAAATATTTGAATTTTCTTGGGCCGAATCATAGCAATATATTCTTTGTAAATTCGGTCCATGTGGGGGTACCTTTTGTTTTTAATATCACTTGTACCATTGTGTAGCAATTTTCTCTAAGTGAAAATATGCAATGTGGACCTTTTCGATCTCTAAAATTTGATATAAAGAGAAATATTGGTCAGCTCGATATATCCAATTTGTGGGATCTCATCCATCAAATTTTTGAAAATCCAATTTTGTGATGTGAGGTAGGATTGACGTGTGGGGTCCCCTTAATAATGTGTGTTGTTTTGGTGCTATGAGAGGTTGACCGACTTGGATTAGTGCTAGGTTTTGTTTGACCATATCGACTGAGTGGTTGGTGGTGCCAATTTTTAATTTTAATTTTGTAACCTTGTTTTCCTGGTTGTATCTACATAAGTGAAAATCATCTTTTGTCGGGAATTTCTTCTCAAATTTTTCTTGCCATTTATGTAATTATTCCTTATCTTCATGACTTCCTTCACAATGTCTTGTGATCGTCTATCATTGACCATTGGGATGTGATTTTTTAGTTGAAAAAACTCCTTGGAAAGAGGGTGGATTTGCTAATTTGTTTTGCAAATTACAAAGTTGCAATATTATCAATTGTTTTGCAAAATTTTGTAAAAATATTGTAAAAGTTGTCAACCTTTTCTAAATATTTAAAATATATTTTTTTAATTTGGGTTTTTCCCTTTTTGTAAGTTGGTGGTCCTTCAGTTATGAGGTGTTTGTGGTAGGTGACAGAGGTTGAGTGACGATATCAAGAATGATAGAGGTAAATTGAAGTGGTAGTATCAAGGATGACAGAGGCGAGGTGGAGCGGTGATATCAAGGATGATATAGGTGAGGTAGATCGATGGTAGTATCAAGGATAACAAATGTGAGGTGGAGTGGTAGTATCAAAGATGATAGATACAGGTCATTGACAATAATGAGGAAATAGCAGGATAACCAAGGCAACATGGAAGCACTAGAATGGTTAGAGATAAATGACGATATGGAAGCACAGGACTAGCTAGACACAATGGTAGGACGAGCAGTGAATGGATGGCAAGATTCATGCATTCATGACTACCAAGAGGTAGTTATAACTCTTTAGTTGCGACTCCCTCCTTTTAAACAATGCTCCCACACCCAAACTTATCAATGAGGGATAAAATCTTTGAACATTTTTAAACTTTAAAATGTTCCCGTGATCGTAATCCTCCGCTAACGGCCAGAAAAAGAAAAACTTATGTTATCATTTAATTTTTATAAACTTTTACCGTTAAACTCTAGACTTCACCATAAAATTATGCAACAACAAATTTTGTTGTGTTCTTTTAGGATTTTGACTAGTTTATTGTCTCACGTTGTTTCCACAATTTTTGCTGGGATATCCTTAGTTTTTAATAGATTTTTTGACTTGTTTTTGTGCATGATTTGGTTCTATGTATATTGTCCTATGTTGTTGGGTGTTATAGTCATTTTTTATGGCTTCCTTACTCTTTGTGGTCACGTGTGCCTGATAAGACTATTATTTAATATTAGTATATGATAGGTTCAATGACGTTGCTTGGTAATGGCCATGATCCTTGCTTGGTAATGGGAAAAAGAAAAAAATGGTATTTCTTCCTCTTAAAACTTGGCTCTGAAACCAAAATGCTAGGAACCCTGAAGAATTTAAATAGTATGCAAATAGAAATATTACAAATTGCATAATTGAATCACAGTCTGAATTGATGGTGAAAACCAATCAATTAATTAAGTTGTATGTCTTCGATGATGTCTTAAAAATATTCATCGAATGTATATTTAAATATGTCAAGATTTATAAAGATGAAAGTATGTGTTGGCCCTTAATATATATAATTAAATTTAATTCAAATATCAAGTTAATATTAGAGTCCTAACACTTTATTTTGAAATTAATGTATTGCAATATTTTGGAAAAATAGAAAATCTTAGTCCCATACCTATATTTACCTTCCGTCCACCATTGTTTCACTCAAGGTTTAAAAGAATTGTCTTTGAGCCACATTAATGAAAATAAAAAAGGAGAGAAACTCACATTGTTTTTCAACATTTCCACCAGGACTGGCCAGTGATCCAAACCAACATTGTTAAGAGTCTTCACTTTAGGAATGTGACCATGGATTAAGAAATTATCAGAGAGCAAGAACCTATCCAATCTCTCAATTATATAATGTAAGCCTCGCATTCTATTAGACCAAGTCATAAGGCCATTACCTAGTTGGATGTCCACAGTATGGAAGTTTGTAATATATTCACTCACGAGATCAATGCTCCTATCTAAATTTCTATTTTCCCCTATTTTATCATATATAGAGGATGGTAGTGAAATATCCTCTGATCAAGATCCAAGCTTCAGGGAAATGAGAGATAACATAAGTTATATTCTTCCATTATTTTATTTTTTCCTCCAAATTAGTTGGAGAATAAATAGTAATGTAGAGCATAATTTGGTTAGAATATCTGCTTTGAATAGCTATAGCTAAAAGACCCCAACTACAAACCATATGGTGAATAACTACCTCTTTTGGGTCCCAAAGGTAAGCAATTCCACTAGAAGTCCCCTAGGAACTAAGGGGAACCACTTTTCAAACTAGCTAGATTTTACTAGCAATTGATTCCATATCCTCTATTGACATATTCATTTCTTGAAGGAAAACAAGATGTGGATGATTTATCCGAATCATTCTTCTAATTTTATTTTGTTTTGAAAGACTCCCTTTGATTCCTCTAAATTCCAAGTGACAATCTTCATTAATACCAAGGCTAAAAAATTTGGGAAGGGTATTAATGTTACCTTCCTATACAAGATTTTCACCTTCTTTTATCATATGATATTGATTAGTCTTGTGACCTATATTTTGAGTAGAATCCATCTTCAATTATTTTTCCTATTTCTTGACTTACTCCAATTGAATCTGATATGGCTTCTAACCTTGAAGAATGCTTGTATACAACCAAAATGTTACCAAAAGGTTCAACAATGTCTATATTAGGACCTATATTATTTGAAGTTTTAACATTTAAAATATTGTTTTTCTTGTGTATATTTTCTCACTTTTTTTGTTGAAAATCATTGATTTGTTGGTGTATCTCTAAGTTCTTCCCTTTATATTTAAATTGTGTTTCTAATATATTTATTTCCACTATTTCCTCTTCCTCACTTGGGACATCATTTGTGGAAATAATTTCAAACATATTAGAAGATAACTTTGATTGATCCTTCATAACTAGTTTTTTTAGTGTTCCTCTTCTTAGGCATTTGGAAACCTGCTGAGTTTATATCTTATTTATTTTAATATGGAATTTTACTTGGGAAAACACTAGTCAAATGACCATAATCATCGAAAATTCTACAATGAAAAGTAATGTTCTCATATTCCAATACTTGCTTCTAAATATCCTCCCCAAATTGTAATGTGATCTTTTTAGGTAGGGGTTTGTCAAAATCCATTAAAACATAAATCCGAGCATAAATAATATGTTCAATTTTTTTAGTACAATCAACAGTCATCATAAATATTCCTAAAGATTTTATAATTGAAGAAAAAATAATTGGATTCTAGAATTCAATTGGAAGGCCAAAGAGTCTAACCCACATGGAACCTGTAGAAGGCATATCTTCTTTGGATTTAAATTTAGTATGCCAGGGATTCATGAAAAGCCCTGCCCATCCATAGAACCAGGGGCCCCCTTGAAAAGTTTTCTCTCTATATTCATTATTAGAAAATAAAACAAGACAATAACCATTTGGATAAATAGAGATTTGTAACTCACCTTTAGTTTTCCAAGTTTTTGCAGCCTAGAATTTGAAAGTAGATAGTCTCGGATGAAAACCTACGAAACGACAAATTAGTACTATTTTTTCTAGATCTTCAATGCCAGTATGAATGTTTCCCATATCAAGTTTAACAATAGAACTTCCATAAACTACATTAAGACATCCTAACTCCATTTTCCTAGGATTAATCTTAGGTATTCTTAGAGGTTTATGATAAGTCCTAAGATTAATATTGGCATTAGGCTAAGCTTGTCCACCATGGAGGGCATCCCTAAAATTCATTTTTGGGGTTGATTCTTCAAAATTATTACCCTTGACAAGGGTTTCCTTAGTAGATTTATTTTTTGGGTGCACCTTAGCAGGAGATTCACTTGATATCTAAGATATTTTTTTATCAGTTGCTTGAAACTTGTTTTGTGATCTCTTTAATCCATGCCCTAGACACTATGGAAAGGTATAATTTTAACTTTTAGTTTGTGCATCAAATTGGAAGCCATTGTAACTAAAGTTAACAACATGAAGATCTATTTAAATATAGATTTCTAACCCATATTGGATCCCCAGCAATATATCTTACTAAAATCGTGAGCAGAAACCACAATAATATTGGTCACTAGGGCTCGAAGGCCTTGGAAACCAACCTCTGGAGCTACTTGCACTTAACCCAGATGAAAACCTTGCATAGTTTCTCACCAAAAATATCATTCACACATAGGCATGTGCTAGGATTTGTGTTTCTCAAAATGATCTAAAAATTGGTGGAGATGTTCCAGGGTTTATCGGGCATCTACCCTCAAATTTTTTTATTTTAAGCAATATATTATAAAAGCTAATAAGTTAAGCATTTATGGTTAAATAAATACATTACCTGAGTCAATGATGTTGAGCAAGGTGCAGCAACAATATTGTCATTGTTGTCAACACAGTCAGACAGATCGGTTGATGCAGTGGACAGGAGTTAAGAGGTTCTTTAGAGTATGTACAGTGACTTTCCAAAAGATCGAAGTGGCCCATATGCTAAAAATCAAAAGAAAATCACAAGGAAGAAAACTGTCGCGATATCGCGACATGTTGAGCAAGAAAGAAAAACTGTCGCGATATCGCGACATGTTGAGAAGAAAGAAAAACTGTCGCGATATCGCGACATGTTGAGAAGAAAGAAAAACTATCACGATTTCGTGACATGTTCGGAGAGAAAGCGCAAGCAAGCAAAACTATCATGATTTCATGACATGTTCGGAGAGAAAGCGCAAGCAAGCAAAACTATCATGATTTCATGACATGTTCGAAGAGAAAGCGCAAGCAAGCAAAACTATCATGATTTCGTGACATGTTTGGAGAGAAAGCACAAGCAAGCAAAACTGTCATGATTTCATGACATGTTGGAAGAGAGAAAGGCAAGTAGAAAAAGTGTCACGATTTCATGACATATTGCAAGAGAGATAGTACGAAAGAAAAAGTGTCACGATTTCATGACATGTTGGAAGAGAAAAAGGCAAGTAGAAAAAGTGTCACGATTTTGTGACATATTGCAAGAAAGATAGTACGGAAGAAAAAGTGTCACGATTTCACGACATATTGCAAGAAAGAGAGTCCGAAAGAAAAAGTGTCATGATTTCGTGACATATTGCAAGAGAGAGAGTCCGAAAGAAAAAGTGTCACGATTTCATGACATATTGCAAGAGATATTGTACGGAAGAAAAAGTGTCACGATTTCATGACATATTGCAAGAGAAAGAGAAAGAAAAGTGTCCTGATTTCATGACATATTGCAAGAGAAAGAGCAAAGGAGAGAAAGTGTCATGATATCGCGACATGTCACGTTTACCCGAAGGCAAGAGAAAGAGCAAAGGAGAGAAAGTGTCGCGATATCGTGACATGTCACGTTTTTGCGACCCGAAGGCAAGAGAAAGAGCAAAGGAGAGAAAGTGTCACGATATCGTGACATGTCACATTTTCGTGACCCGAAGGCAAGAGAAAAAGCAAAGGAGAGAAAGTGTCGCGATATCGCGACATGTCGCATTTTCATGACTAAATGAGGAGAGAGAAAGTAAGAAGGCAGAAGTGTCACGATATCATGACAAAAGTAAAGAGGAAGAGTACGGAGGTGAAAGTGTCATGATTTCATGACATGCTATGTTTTCTGGTACAAGCCAAGAAAAGAGGCAAGGAGGTGAAAGTGTCACGATATCATGACATGCTATGTTTTCACGGGTACAAGCCAAGAAAAGAGGCAAGGAGGCGAAAGTGTCACGATATCATGACATGTGTTTTCATGGGTACAAGCCAAGAAAAGAAGTACGGAGGCAAAAGTGTCACGATATCACGACATGTTGAGTTTTTGGGTACAAGCCAAGAAGAGAAGCAAGGAGGCGAAAGTGTCGCGATATCATGACATGTATTTTTATGGTCCAAAGCAAGGAGAAAGAGAGAGAACAAAAGTGTCACGATATCACGACATGTATTTTGGGGACCAAAGCAAGGAGAAAGAGAGAGTAAGCAAAAGTGTCACGATATCGCGACATGTTGCTTTTTCGCGGTTGAGTTGAAGCCGACGAAGACCTATGACAATCGACTAAAATTAGGGTTTACAGTGTCATGAAAGCCGACTAAGATTAGGGTTTACAGTCGACTAAGATTAGGGTTTTCATCACGAAAATTTTGTTATAAAAGGAGGGTTGTTTGGAGATTTGAAGGTGAATGAATGCATCGTCGAATATGTGTCGAAGCGTGAAATGTGGTCGTAAGAGCGCAGAAAGCGCAGAAGCGGCGAGATGATGGCGAAGTGCGCAAAGTGAGCAAAGAAGTCATGTCAAATTGTCCTAAGTGCGTCTGTGATTGCACAGAGAAAGCAGAAGGAGCAGAGTGTGCAAAAGGGAGAAGACGATCGTGAAGTTGGATTGCAGCGAAGCAGAGTGTGCGAAGTGTTTGCATAGAAAGAGCGGAGTGCGCAGAGAATGCAAAGGTGGAGAAGACCAGTTAGGGTCATGCAAAAGCAAAGGTATCTTATTATCAAACTTATAGATTCAAAATTGAAGTCCAGGTTGTAGCTTGGCATCAGGGGTTGGTGCTCCTTCCAGTAGGTGCTGGTAAATCAGGGGTTGGTGCTCCTTTCTGTTGGTACAGATAAATCAGGGGTTGGTGCTCCTTCCAGTGGATGTTGGTAAACTATTTGTAAAGTTGGTGCTTTGCAAAGGCTGGATTTGGATGGTAGTCCAAGCAGTCATTCTTGAGGAGTAGCCAAATTGGTGAACCTCGTTAAAATCTTGTGTTGTGTGATATGTTCTTTTGTGATGCTTGCTTTATCTGGTTTTAAGGTTTCATTATTTTAGTTTTAAGAGCTATAAATTCAAGTTAAAAGAACTACACTGATTCACCCCCCCTCTTAGTGCCATTGTAAGACTAACAATTGGTATCAGAGCCAAGTTCCCTTCTAAGGCTAAATCAGTCAGGGTTGATCTTGGATTAGTATGCAATGGGTAAGAAGAATAGATCCTCCTCCAAAAGGGCATCTCAGTCAGTTTCAGTTCCTGTGGAAGAGAAAATTGAACCAGAAAAGGTTGAAGACTTCTCATCAAACAAAGCACCTTTGTTTGATGGAACTAATTACGTGGTCTGGAGAATCAGGATGCAGACATATCTTTGTGCTTTGGGATACGACATCTGGGATTCAATAGACAGTGAATACACAATACCCATCACTCCTCCAACCGATGTTGTCGATAAGAATCTATTTGAGAATGACTCAAAAGCAAAGGATGCTATCAGGTGCGGATTAGTAGAAAGTGAACTGGTAAAGATCATGAGTTGTAAAACAGCAAAAGAAATATGGAACAAACTGAAGAGTATTCATGAAGGAGACGATGAGATCAAGGAGGCTAAGTTGCAAACACATCAAGCTCAGTTCGAAGCTTTGAAGTTGAATAACGATAAGAACATAAAGGCATATATGGTGAGAGTTAATGAAGTCCTAGAGGATGATTCTAAGAAAGAAACAGGTGGAGGTCTTTTCTTAACACTCGAAGAAGAAACAGAAAAAGAACAAGAATGTGATGAAGAAGAAATTGATGGAGAAATAAATTTGAAAGAGGAATTAATTGCAGCTCTGGATGAATTGAAGATAGAAAGAAAAAGGAATAAGGAAATCTCAAGAAAGCTTGAGGATGCAAATGAAATAATAACCAGTTTGAAAGTACAGGTAGAAGAATTCAAAAGGATTGAAGAAACTCTCGAGTCACAGTTCAATGAGAAAGAGATTGGTTGTTGCAAACAAGAGGAAGAGATTGTTTTATTGAAGAAACAACTAGAAGAGGCCAATACAAATCTCAAATTCGAGAAAAGCACAGAGTTGCTAGATAAAATGATAAGCCAACAAAGAAGCTCCACGGATAGGCGTGGTCTTGGATATGAAGCTGAACAACCTTCATCTTCCAACTCTGCAGAGAAGAAGAAGTTCACTGTTGAAGGATCAAAGCAAGAAAAGCTTGAAGCTGAATTTTCAAAAGGAAGAAAATATCAAAGGAGATCTACAACAAAGCAACCACAACAAAAGAGGTTCTATCACTCTCACTCTATTCATAATAATAATACTTTTAATGGCTATTGTTTCAGATGCAACCAGTATGGTCACAAGGCAATTTATTGTGGATTGAATAATAAATCAAAGAGTTATGCTGGTAGAAATACTTCTGCATTTTTGAGTGAACAATATGTACAATGTTTTCAATGTAATGGTCATGGGCACATAGCAAGGTTTTGTCCAAGCATTTTTGTATCTAATCTAAGGCAAAACAGTAGATTTCATCAGACGCAAAGAACGCAACACAGACAGGGAATAAATCAGGTACATAAAAAGGAAAATAATCATTCATCAAGGATGCACAAGAGACAACCACACAAGAGAAATGTTCGAGTTCACGAAAAGGTGCAAAACAGGGATGCAGTTGAAAAATCCAAGCCCGAGTTCAAGAAAGTTTGGAGAAAGATAGAAGAAAGGAAATCATGTCTCCTTGGACTGAAGGAGACTACTCCGATATTGCACTAAGCAACTCCAGGTAGCACATCCTCAGGGGGAGCAATCTTGAAGTTTCATTTTAATGCTCCTATGTATTTGTTTGATTACCTGAGGATGAAAGGCAAGTAGTCAGGGAAGTTGTTGTATAGTTGTCAAAGTGTGTTTTCAGTTCATGTAGTTTGTGGAAGTGCCGTGAAGGGTGGTGATTAAATTGAGAGTTGTCATTATTGGTAGTATTGCTATATGTCATTGTTGTACTGGTGATGGTTCTTACTACCACTATCCAAAGTTAAGGATTATAACAGTTCAGATAATTTGGTTAGTGAAAGAATGTTGCCCTAGCCGCATATATGTGTTTCGATAAAAGCAGTGTGTATTTGAACTACACATTGACGTGAAGATTGTTAGATCTATTATGACGTTGTGGTGAAAAATATTGAAGTCTGATCATTGACTCATGTTTAGCTCATCAAGATGAGCAACTTTGCTTTGTGAATCATACCTATCCGAGGTCCAGAAGTATGAGTTTGAGTAAGGTGCACTATAGTTGGCCGTGAAGTGTTTAACAAAATATTGTCTCCTGATTCGAACAGTTGAAAGTAAGGTGTGACCAGCGGTGACTGTAGAAAACATAGACCAAGTTGAAAATATAAAAAGGGATTTGGTTGTGTTGTGGTACAGTGTTTGATGCTTGCACAGAGTTGGCAGTAAAATTGCAGTGTTGGTACAGTGTTGGACAAAAGTTGGTACAAGTGTGAGTCACTTGTCAATTTTGTTGATAGATGTGAAATCAACATTTTTGAATGGGAAGCTTGAAGAAGAGGTTTATATTGAGCAGCCAGATGGTTTCCAGCTTGGTGATGATCCCAACTTGGTTTGTAAGTTGAAGATATATGGCTTGAAACAGGCACCCCGAGCATGATATGCAAGGCTAGACAACTATCTCACTCAACAAAGGTTTAAGAAAGGGTGCAAGTTGAGCAAGAATGACAAATCTCCACCTGTTGATCAAATCATGTACAGATCTATGATTGGAAGCTTACTGTACCTGACAGCTATCAGACCAGATATTTTGTAGGCAATATGCATGGTAGCACGATTTCAGGCTAATCCCAAGGAGACTCATGTGACAACATTATGGTGGTTGATTTCTGAAATATCATTGAAGGGAAAATGATTGTTTGTGGTTTCCTTTTTGAAAGTGGTTGGTTGAATGCATCAAGGTTTTCTGAATTGAGAGTTGTGTTTAAACCTTGTGTTATAAGCATAGTGGTTTAAGCCCATTGGTTGTGAAAGAACTTGAGTTAGAAAAGAACATGAGTATCATTGTTATGTGATATTTGTGGTTGAGCATTGTTGGAATTATTTGAGTTGGTTGATACATACTTGGACTAGGGTTGTGTGAGAGAGAGTTGTCCCTTGTGATGATTGGTTGAGTTGATTTGATTGAGCCTAGTCAAGTTATGTGTGAAGTGATTTTTAAAGTTCTATGAAGTGGATTTGATTTGAGATCGCCATTCATTGTTGAGTTCATTTTGAGTACTACTTGAGCATGATTGATTGAGCCTTTGAGAAGGCCTTTGGGAAATATTTGAGGACAATCGTTGGGACAGATTTCTAGAGCAGATTTGGGCAAGTTCTTGGTGAGATTGCTAGAGAAGATTCGGACAAGTTCTTAGTGAGCTTGGTGGAGCAGATTTGGACAGGTTTTGTATGAGCTTGTTATTCAGCATTGGACAAGTTCTATGTGAGCTTGTTAAGCAGGTTCTTAGTGAGCCTATTGACTGAGCTTTGGAGGTGACAGAGTACAGAGGACAGAGTCTCAATGGATAGAAATCTAGCAGCCAACATAGTTGAAGATAGATCTGAGTGAGGATTCTTCAAGTGAAGAAGAGGTCCACCAGTCAGTGCAACAGAGAGACAGAGTCTTCTATAATATCACAAGGGTACTATGGAGTATGGGTTATGATATCCAAAAGATGCAGATTGGGCAGGATGTGTAGATGACAGAAAGAGTACCAGTGGAGGTGCATTCTATCTTGGAGACAGATTGGTCACATAGAACAGTAAGAAACAAGAGTCAGTTTCCTTATCCACAGCAGAGGCAGAATATATTGCAGTGACAACGTGTTGTACGTAGGAGAAAGTTGTAGAAAGTGAGGTTAAGTTGGATTTTTATTCCAACAATAGATTGTGGAGTGGTCATGTTTCCCAAGAATTGACTAGCTACAGGGATCACATTCTCAGGGGGAGCATTTAAGTATTTGATTATCTTTTTGCTCATGTTCATGATTTTTGCTAAGTATAATAAATTGTGCCTGAGAATGTTGTGCATGGACTCAGGGGGAGTCTACAGTAGCCCTTTGGTATTATTGTCAAAGGGGGAGAAGAATTACAGGAAATTGCACATGTGTTGCCAACAATTCCAAAGGGGGAGATTGTTGAGCAAGGTGCAACAATAGTATTGTCATTGTTGTCAACACAGTCAGATAGATCGGTTGATGTAGTGGACAGGAGTTAAGAGGTTCTTCAGAGTATGTACAATGACTTTCCAAAAGATCGAAGTGGCCCATATGCTAAAAATCAAAAGAAAATCACAAGGAAGAAAACTATCACGATATCGCGACATGTTGAGCAAGAAAGAAAAATGTCGCGATATCGCGACATGTTGAGAAGAAAGAAAAACTATCACGATATCGTGACATGTTGAGAAGAAAGAAAACTGTCACGATTTCACGACATGTTCGAAGAGAAAGCGCAAGCAAGAAAAACTGTCGTGATTTCATGACATGTTCGGAGAGAAAGCGCAAGCAAGAAAACTATCATGATTTCATGACATGTTCGGAGAGAAAGCGCAAGCAAGCAAAACTATCACGATTTCATGACATGTTCGGAGAGAAAGCGCAAGCAAGCAAAACTATCACGATTTCGTGACATGTTGGAAGAGAGAAAGGCAAGTAGAAAAAGTGTCATGATTTCATGACATATTGCAAGAGAGATAGTACGGAAGAAAAAGTGTCACGATTTCATGACATTGTGGAAGAGAAAAGGCAAGTAGAAAAAGTGTCACGATTTCGTGACATATTGCAAGAAAGATAGTACAAAGAAAAAGTGTCACGATTTCGAGACATATTGCAAGAAAGATAGTACGGACAAAAAAGTGTCACGATTTCATGACATATTGCAAGAGAGAGAGTACAAAAGAAAAAGTGTCACGATTTCATGACATATTGCAAGAGAGATTGTACGAAAGAAAAAGTGTCACGATTTCATGACATATTGCAAGAGAAAGAGCAAAGAAAAAGTGTCACGATTTCACCCCATATTTGAAGAGAAAGAGCAAAGGAGAGAAAGTGTCACGATATCACGACATTCTTTTACACCAAGGCAAGAGAAAGAGCAAAGGAGAGAAAGTGTCACGATATCGTGACATGTCACATTTTCGTGACCCGAAGGCAAGAGAAAGAGCAAAGGAGAGAAAGTGTCATGATATCGCGACATGTCATGTTTTCATGACCCGAAGGCAAGAGAAAAAGCAAAGGAGAGAAAGTGTCGCGATATCGCGACATGTCCATTTTGAGACTAAATGAGGAGAGAGAAAGAAAAAAAAGTTCACATATCATACAAAAGTAAAGAGGAAGAGTAAGGAGGTGAAAGTGTCACGATTTCATGACATGCTATGTTTTCACGGGTACAAGCCAAGAAAAGAGGCAAGGAGGCGAAAGTGTCACGATTTCGACATGCTGTGTTTTCACAAGTACAAGCCAAGAAAAGAGGCAAGGAGGTGAAAGTGTCACGATATCATGACATGTTGTGTTTTCACGGGTACAAGCCAAGAAAAGAAGTATGAAGGCGAAAGTGTCACGATATCGCGACATGTTGAGTTTTTGTAGGTACAAGCCAAGAAGAGAAGCAAGGAGGCGAAAGTGTCACGATATCACGACATGTTGTATTTTCGGGGACCAAAGCAAGGAGAAAGAGAGAGAGAACAAAAGTGTCGCGATATCGCGACATGTTTTTTTGCAGGTTGAGTTGAAGCCGACGAAGACCTATGAACAACCAACTAAAATTAGGGTTTACGTGTCATGAAAGCCGACTAAGATTAGGGTTTACAGCCGACTAAGATTAGGGTTTTCATCACCAAAATTTTGTTATAAAAGGAGGGTTGTTTGGAGATTTGAAGGAGAATGAATGCGTCGTCGAATATGTGTCGAAGCATGAAATGTGGTCGTAAGAGCGTAGAAAGCAGAAGCGGTGAGATGATGGCGAAGTGCGCAAAGTGAGCAAAGAAGTCATGTCGAATTGTCCTAAGTGCATCTGTGATTGCACAGAGAAAGCAGAAGGAGCAGAGTGCGCAAAAGGGAGAAGACGATCGTGAAGTTGGATTGCAGTGAAGCAGAGTGTGCGAAGTGTTTGTGCAGAAAGAGCGGAGTGCACAGAGAACGCAAAGGTGGAGAAGACCAGTTAGGGTCATGCAAAAGCAAAGGTATCTTATTATCAAACTTATAGATTCAAAATTGAAGTCCAGGTTGCAGCTTGGCATCAGGGGTTGGTGCTCCTTCCAGTAGGTGCTGGTAAATCAGGGGTTGGTGCTCCTTTCTGTTGGTACAGATAAATCAGGGGTTGGTGCTCCTTCCAGTGGATGTTGGTAAACTGTTTGTAAAGTTGGTGCTTTGCAAAGGCTGGATTTGGATGGTAGTCCAAGCAGTCATTCTTGAGGAGTAGCCAAATTGGTGAACCTCGTTAAAATCTTGTGTTGTGTGATATGTTCTTTTGTGATGCTTGCTTTATCTGGTTTTAAGGTTTCATTATTTCAGTTTTAAGAGCTATAAATTCAAGTTAAAAGAACTACACTGATTCACCCCCCCTCTCAGTGCCATTGTAAGACTAACAAATGAACATTATTATATAACCTCAAAATGATATTGTCAAATTTTTAATTGAAATGGAAAAATCATCTACCCTCTTCATGATAATAAATTCTCAAAAGTATTCTTCATTTGGATGTCTTGTATTATCATTGTATTGTCTCTCTCTCTAGTATTTTTGTATCTTCTCTTCATCTATCATTGTATAGTGTCTCTCTCTTTCTTTGTAAGTATGATTTGATTGCATGAAATCCTTGATCCTTAAAAGTCCCATCATGCTTATTAAAAATTGATTTGTTGTCTCCCAATGTAGGAATACAAAATACTTCACATCAATTTATAGTGAAATATCATGCTTAACACCTATTGAAATCTTAGCTATTTCAAAAAATCTAGGTGAAACCATAATTTTATGGGTTGAATAAAAGGTAAGGTTGATTTTTAGGAGTAGTAAAACTTTTTTTAGAAGGACAAAGTTGTATTTTCTATTTCAATTGCTTTTTTTCACGTTGATTTTCATTCTAATAGTTACTTCACTTCTCCTTGAATGAGAAAACCTATAGTGCTAGTATTATATTATTTCATTTATATTATTTATATTTTAAGAAAATATATTTTCTTTGACTAATCATTGCTTCGCATATTCTTCAAAGATAAACTTAGAGGGCTACTATCATACACTTTTTTCTCTACTTCAATTGTTTTATTATTTAAACCAAGCATTACTTCAATAGTTCCTCATAGACGAAACCTTGAGGACTACTGGCATATGCTTTTAATTTCATGTCACATCCATTCTAAATTAGTACTCTATGTTTTTATTTTCTCCATAATAGATTAGAAAAATAATTATTTCATGTTCTAAACTAGATTTGTTGATTTAATTACTTATACTGGTAAAACATATCTTTGATTACTTGCATTAGAGTTGCTTATGAATATTTCTTTCATTGTTTTATCAAGCAGTTTAAGAATTCTATATTTTAACACATCTTGTGAATATGACACATTTCCTCTCATTGAGATGTTGGTTTTGTATTTTCATTAAATAAGGTTCAATTGGTTAGCTTCTATAGTTGTTACTTGTGTATTTTATATACAAGTTCATCTTTGTTTATCATGATTGGCTTAACAATTAAAGTAGTCTTTTAAAATTTATGGCTACGTAATTAATAGGTACCATTTTATACTAGTTTGGATCTTTAACTAGACATTTTGGTAATTACCATAAACTATTTTTGAAGAAATTAATATGAATTCCATGATGATATGTACCCTATAGAGGACATGAATACTTTCCTTCAATACAAGTAACATCCTCATGATTCTCTAGAAGGATATCATAAAAAGTGGAATAAATTCAAATCATACTTTAGTGATCAAATACTTAAGGTCATAGGCACTAAAAGGTTTATAAACACACTAAGGAATTTACTAAAGTAAATGTAAATAAACAAAGTCATCTTGGGATACTTTCTTTAGAAATAATTCAAGCATTTGTTAAAGCTCTAGACCATATGAAATGTAATGAAAAATTAAAAATTCACAATACTAAGAATACCAATAAGAATATATAGGGGGATGGGATGGGTAGTATTTATGCATGATTTAAACATTATTCATGTGCATATTTAAATGTTGGAAACACTAAGAATGGTCTAAAAGCTAAAATTGAATGCCTCAATTGAATTTTGAAGATATTGTAAGGAAGTAACTAGCCACAAACGTTAGGACTTATAATTGTGAAATTAATTTTGAATCTCCAAAATGATATGTTCACTCTAATTTTTGTTTCTAGTATGGAGATTGAGGGCTTAGAATTTTAGGAGATAATCAAATTTTGAATGTTAGAGGTTTTATCTCAAACAAACATTCAAATCTAATATTCATATACATAATATATAGAAAGTGAGATTAAAATTATCTTATGACAAATATAAATATCAATAGAATAAGTATGATGAGCCTCAAAATAAAATGACAGGATTTTATAATACCCCATCTGAAACCATAATGAATTAGGGACTTCAACCTCTAATAATAAAAATCCCTTCACTAATTAAAACCATCCCAATTAAGGCTACTTTTATTGTGTTGTCGTCAAAATGTTATAGTTGTTATTATATAAGTTAAATCATGGTGCATGTGTACCTCAGATAAAGAAAGAAAAACTAGTAAGTTAATATATATGTAGCAAATATATGTGTAGACGGGCGCTATGCTAGGGTAGCTAGGTTGTGAAGTAGATTTATGTTGATGGGTGTTGTGCTATGGATGTGGAGGTTGCATGATAGATCTATGTGGATGGGTGTTATGGTAGAGAAGCTAGGTTGTGAAGTGAATTTGTGTAGATGGACAACTAATGGTTTTTATGGGTGGGAGAAGTTCTATAGTGAGTGGAAAAAATGCTATAGTGGATGGAAATTGTTCTATGAGTGATGGTAATGTTGTGAGATGGAATGGTGATGATGGTGATGGAAGTGATGAGGGGTAAAATAATTTTGTGGAGTTTTCTTATGAGAAAGGTGGATTTAGTTTTACGATGGGGGTTCTTTGTTATGGGTGATGTCATGGGTGGTGGCAAGGTGGTGGGAGGGGTGGGGTGGTTTCAGGTGCTGGGATACTATGTATCATATTGCAAGTGGTCTTAGGAGGAGTTTTATTGGGTGGTAGGATGGATATGGTTGCCTATGATCAAGGGGTAGGATTTTAGACTTTTCTAAGTTGTAAGGTTGGTGGGACATTGGTATGTGATGTAATCTTATTTGGCTCAAGAAACCTTGGTTCAAAAGTGGTGTTTGACATTTTCCTAGAGGAAGATACTCTTATGGTTCTAAAGGAGCTAATTAAAATTACAATGGAGGATGGTGTGCTTAATTTGGCTAGAAAATTCATGGGGGCTCATCCTGATCCTAATGCAGTTCGTAGATGGGAATTTTTTAAATGGAGGCCTTAGTGCCATTTGGAAAGTATGGCTCTCCCTAAAGCCTTCATAATTTTTAAATTTAATCATGAAGAAAACTCCAAGAATGTGCTTAGTTGGGGTCATGATTCTTTGGGAAGTAAGATCTCTTCCTTCGAAGGTGGACTCCAAACTTTTTCTTGATTTGCAGAGGATAAACATAGCCCTCCTATGGGTCAGGTTACCTGGTTTACCTTTCCAGTATTGGCATGACAATGTGTTATGGGTTATATACAAATGAGTAGGTGAACTCATTCTCATTGGCATAGTGATAAGAGCCAGGTCAATATTGATATATGCTAGGATGAATATTAATGCATACTTAGAAGTAAATTTACCAAATTATATTATGCTAGTCTTGAGTGAGGGTACTAAAATATAGCCAATTGTATATGAAAATCGTCTAGGGTTTTGCACTGAGTATAAATATTTGGGACATCTCTCAGGTTAATGTCTAACAAAGAAGCCAATGAGTAAATTCTATACTAAGCTAGATATGAAGAACAAATCAGCCTAGATTGAGCTCCAAAATAAAAATAGGGTAGCTTTTGAACAAGGGTTGTAAATTCCTTGACCCATGGATGGATCTATTTAGCACATGAGGTCAACTTCAAAGAAAATTTTGAAAACCACATCGAAACCCCCGGGGTAAGTTGGGAGGAGCCTAAGCCAATCCTTGAATGTGATATTTAGAAGCATGTTGAACAAGTGAGTGTTTTGCCTTATTTACCCCCCTTATTATTTAGAATTGTTTTGACTGTCTCAAAATCCATGGAGAGAAGGAATTGTTAGATTCTATATCACTAGATGTACCTTCTCCTCCTAATTTTCTAGCTCTCATTAATTTGGATAAAGGGTATCCAGGACCAAAAAATAAAATCTATAAAAAAAAGTATTAAGGATGTGGGGCTTGAAATAGAAGTGTAGAAGAACCCAAATAAATAATCTCAAAAAAAGGAGTCAATTTGAGACTCAACTAGTGCTAGGAGGGGATGAAGGATTGGTTCTAGGAATAAAACAACTGAATATAATGACATTTAATAAAATTTCTCCTCACAGGGGTGGGAGGAAATTTTCTTTCAATAATGGTAAATGAATTTTATTTCCTAGAACGTGAGAGGCCTTAATGGTCACTCAAAATAGAGGTTAGTGGATTCTCTTCAATTTAAGAATAATTCATATATTATTCTTTTGCAAGAAACCAAGGTGGAAGATAATAGAGTAGATTTTGTTAGAGTTTATTTGGAAGAATGCAGGTTTTTGTGCTAGCTAAGATTATGGGGCATCAAGGGGTTTTTTGTATTTGGGGGATTTGGACAAACTGGTGGGTCTAGTATTATCAAATTCTAATAGAATAACAAATGTTATGTTTTGTTGTAAAGAGACTAATAGGAGATGGATCTTGACCAATATATATGTCCTAAATTCATATGTTGATAGATGCATTCTACAAGAATATTTGAGTACTTTGAGATAAGTCTTACAAGGTGAATCTTGGATCCTATATGGAATTTTAATTCTCCATTGCATCATGCTAATAAAAGAGGCGGAATTGGCAACACTTTGAGAAGAATGAAATATTTTACCTCTTTTGTCAATACATATGAACTTAAAGACTTAGACCTTAAAGGCAATAAGTTTACATGAAGTAATAGAATTATTGGTACCAAACTCATACAAATAAGTTTAGATAGAGTCCTTATGTCAAAAGAAGCATATTTTTTGTTTGGAGATGCCTCTTTATAATCCTTCCTGAAAGTGGGTTTAGACCATAACCCTCTGGTTTTCAAATCTTCTCATGGCATTTTTAATTTTTCTAAACCCCTTAGATTCAAAGAAATATGGATGAAAGACCCAAGGTTGGAAGATAATATTAGTGATTTGTGGTCTCCAAAATTCTGTGGGCTATTCATCTCTCAAGTAGCTAATAAATTGAGGTTGGTTAAATTTAATTTAAATATTTGAATATAGAGAGGTTTTTGTCCATGTGAACATGAAAATATAATCCTTGAAGGCTCAACTTAAAACATTGAAATTTTATATTGGAACTAGAAAGTTTTTAAATTGAAAGAGAAGACCCTATTCATGGACCTACACAACACTCTAGTGTGTGAGGAAATTCTTTGGAAATAAAAATTTCAAACCTTATGGTTAAAAGGAGAAAGGAATACAAATGTTTTCTATGTTTCCACTCCGAGGTGTAGGATATTAACAAGATTAATGAAATTTTAAAAGAATGTGGCCAAAAATATATTGATATATATGAAATTAGAGCATAATAGGTAAACTATTTTGAATTCCTACTAGGGGAGAAGCCAAATAGGGATGAATAGGTAGAAATAAAGGTATTATCTAGCATTCTAAAACTGGTGATAAATTAGATGAACTCTATTTTGATAAGCCCTTTTTAATATGGGTAAATTAAAAAGGTAACCTTTTCCATGGGAGGGTTGAAAGCTCTAAGGCTAGACGACTTATCTCCTATATTCTTCTAGAGATATTAGCACATTGTGGGGAGAGATATTGGAAATGCTTTGAAAGAGGTTCAGATAATGGGGTGTCTTCCAAGGGATGTTAATTCCATATTTTTTATGCTTATTCCTAAGTCTCACAAGATAAATGATTTTAATGATTTTAGACCTATTAGTCTATGCAACACTGTGTACAAAAATTTCTCCAATATTTTGGCTAATAGATTAAAAAATTTCCTCCTAGAGATCATTGATCTATCTCAGGCAGGTTTTGTGGCTTGAAGATATATTTTGGATGGGATTATTATTGTGCATGAGATAATTCATTCTATGGATAAAATTGGAAGATCGGGTCTTTTTTTCAAATTAAATATGAACAAAGCTTATGGTCATGTCTCCTAGGAATTTTTGATGAAATTTTGGGTTTCACCAGTAGTGGCTCAGTATTATAAAACAATGTATTTTTACATCTTGATTTTGGTCTTAGTGAATGGGTCTATAGCCAATTAATTTAAGAGCTAAAGAGAGCTTCACTACAAGGATCCTCTCCCACTTTTTATTCATATTTTTTTTGAAGTGCTCAGTAGATCCATAAAATTTGAGTCGAGTATTGACGATATTAGTCTAGCTTTACACTTTAATTGCATATTATATAACCAATTTGTAGATAATACTCTTATGTCCATTGTGGCAACCATTCCCCAAGTAAAAAATATTAAAGATATTTTGACCTTTTATAAAAAGGTGATGGGTCAAATCATCAGTTTCTATAAGAGTAGACTTTTTTTCTTGAATACCCCCTCGGTAAGCAAAGGAATATTACCATAATTTTGGGTTGTGAGATTGTCGCTATATCATATTCTTATTTAGGGATACCCCTATTTAGTGGTAGAGTGAAATATAATATTTGGGACCCAATATTAGATAGGATTCAAAAAATCTTGTTGGCTAGAAAGAGGCTCTTCTTAGCTAGGCTAGAAATGCACAGTTAGTTAAGGAAACTCTACAGAGCACACAAGTCTTTTTCCTCTCTATTTTCAAAGCCCCGATGAAAGTAGTTCAAAATATTGAGTAGCATCATAAGTCATTCTTATGGCCTAGTCAGAGTAAGAAAATATTTCATCTTGTCTTGTGGGAATAAGTTTGTAAAGAAATCACAGCTAGGGGTCTAGGTTTCAGAATGGTCAAGTGCATGAATGAATATTTAATGGGAAAACCTGCATAGAAGCTATTTAATAAAGAAAAAATTGGTTGAGATAATATTATATTGGATAAATATATTTATAGTAGCTTTAATTTCTTGAATGATCCTTCACCGATATTAGTATTGGTCGTTTGGCTTAGTATTTTAAAAATGAAAAGCATCATCCATAGAGGGTATATATGGATTATGGAGGATGGGAATGCTATTGATTTTTGTAATGATCCTTGGATCCAGGTTTAACCTATAATTTCATCCCAATAATTGGTTGAATTTAAACCTATAACCACTATTGTGTTTGGTCCTAAGGTGGATGATAATATGTAGATTCAATAGAGAATTAAAAGTTGGAAACCACTTAGAATGCAAAATATGAATATGCTAGAAAAAATAAGATTCAACCTCATTCATGAATTATTAAGGTTGCAAGTCATAAATAACACAGAAGAGGAAAACAACTTAATTTGAAGAATGAAATTGATGGGTTATTTTTTGTTAAGTCAGCCTATAATATTGCTTCTAATGTCACAGAGGAAATCCCTATTTTCAAGAAAATTTGGATTAAAGGTCTTACATCAAAAGTGAACTTTTACCTTTAGTTGACATCTCAGGATAAAATTCTCATGGTGAATAATTTACAAAGAAGAGGTATGATAATTACAAGCTGGTGTTCCCTATGCAAAAATTTTGATTGTTGAAATATATTATATTATTTGGTACAAGCTAATGTACCACCTTGGGTACATCTTTAAATTAGGAAACTTTCTTAGATTAGAATGAAGGTATTTACTTTATGCAATGTAATAAATGCACAAGTGTGCAAAGTATTTTGGCAGTGTAAATGTGCATTGTTATCCACATGCACATGTGTCCATAGAATAGAAATATCAAGAGTCTTTTATAAAACCTATATTATGGACACTTAGGTCCATATTGTAATACACAAGTTATTTTACATCAATAAATATGATGGTATTTATTTCTTGTAGTTAGTATTTCATTAGTTTCTTTGTAGTGAGTTCTTAGTTAAATATTATAGTCGAAGTGCTAATATTGGTATCAAATCCACAAGGGATTGTTTTATAGAAGTAGTAGCCATCAGAGGAGAACCTGATAAGAAGGATTTGGGACAATTGTCTCCATCCGACAACAAGCCCAAAAATAAAAAGAAAAAGAATTTGGCAAGAAGGTTGCCAAATTTGAGAAGATTTTTGAAGATCTCAAGACATCCAGATTCTTGAGGAAGAGGGTAGCAAATTTGAATATTCTTGGACATTAAAAAATGAGATTTTATAAGTAGAAATTTGAGAGATTTGAGCTGCAAATTTGGGCAGCATTGAAAAGAGAAAAGCAAGCTGCATTTTGAAATAATTCAGGACATATTTGGAAGAGCTTTGGATAAAATAGTACAGATATATTTAACAAAATTTGAACAAGTATTATTGCTTCAAATTTGGACAAAAAGAGGGCAGAATTTGTAGCTGTAAGTTTCATAAGTTGATAGCATACATTTGAGGGACAAATAAGAAGAAAAAATTACAACAAGAAATCTATTTTTTAGGTAGCAACTAGAGCTGCAAATCAAAGACATTAAAGCAGCAAAGGAAAAGGGAGTACAACTAAAAAAATACACAATTTGAAGTCATAAAACTATCAATAAGAAAATTCACAAAGGAAGCCATAAAGGTGTGTACATTTGATTCTAAAACAAGTATTATTTTACAAGTATTAAAAGTAGATATTACAAGTTTTTGAAGGCATCATGTTTAGAGCTATTAGAATCTAGCAAAAAGGATTTTTAGTAAAGTTTCTCTAAGCCAAGGAAAGAGACACCATTGTCATTATAAAATCTGAAAATTATAACAACAATAATTGAAGTTTGTAAATTTCTAAAAATATAGCTTTTGGACACATCTAAGTTATAGATCCACTACTAGAGTTGATTTCTACTCACACTGCTAATAAGATTGCTTTGTTAAATGAAATAGAAGTAGATGTGCCCAAGAGCTATATTTTGATAAGGAAAAAATATTTTAGTTATTACTAGGTATATTTTTATGATGGAAAATGTTTTAGCATTGCTGATATGTAAAATCCATGCAGGTGGTATATTAAAAGAAAAATATTTCCTTGTATATATTTGCTTAAATACCTTGTAGCTAGTTTTATATAGAGGTTAAAATTTTTGTTTAATATAGTGAGGAATGAGTATAGAGTAGGTAATATTTTTATTAAAGTTGCTTTTTAGCCTATATTGATTCTATTAGAGGAGGATAATGTATTAAATTTATTAATATTATATGGTCCATTTTGGGTTTATTAAAATAAGGAAAGGGTTACTTTTGATGTTTGTTGCTAATATGGATCCTATGGCATTTCTATTTATTTTTTATTTGCTTTAAGGGTAGGAGTATTGTTGTAGAGTCTCCACAAGCTTCTTAATATTATAACCAAGGTTTTATAATGTGAAGAAATGGAGTACATAAGCCAAGAGCATACCATATGTAAAAATTATGATACAATTGTGTTATGGATATTTGTTGGTGGTTTAAAATGTGTATGCTTTCCTTTTACTTTGTTTAAAATGGGTCTTAGTGATCCTACTTCTGAATGGAAAAAGGATGTATTTATTTTTGTCTAAATTAAAATAGAGTAGATAGGTATAAGTTTATCTTAGCTAATATTTTGACATATGTGGGAATGCATGGTTATGGTCTTTATTTTAAGAATGGTTTTATGTTATGTTGAAATATCTAGTGTGAATACTTTTGGAGGTATTTCACAAGAAATTTTAAATAGGTTTGGAGAACTTTTGTTGATATTGCACAACCTACCCCAATTGGGGACCCACTTGAAATTTTGAATTGTATAAAAAGGTG